>CM070642.1:4689867-4973478 GCA_036346575.1 Dendrocalamus sinicus
CCATGTGTATGTACTATGTAGAGAGTTGTGTTGCTTCTAATTTATTTACTATTGATCCACGATCCCTTCTGCTAAAGGGAAGTTCAGATAGGAAAAGGCACTAAGAAGAACACCACCCTGTTAAGGTGTGGCAGAAGTACCTGAATAGAGAAGCCAGCAAGCCGCTTATTTCCTTTGTCATAATGATTATTTTTCCTGGACTTATAGGTGCTATATGTTTTTTTCTTGGCATTTTAGTTGCCGGTGAAGTAATTTGATCTAATGTTTAATAGTTGATGGTGGTGATTGCAGCGAACTTGAAGGCATGCTTTACATTTCATTTGTTCTTGATTCTGTTGAGAGAGTTAGCTTCTATCCTAAAATTTATTGATCACAAGAAACCAGATCAATAATTTGATGATGTCCAAGTAACATAATGTCACAGCTACATACATGAAATTTATCTCAGAATTGCAGCCTTATTTGCTTGTAAGGTTGTCGTTTAGAGATTATAAAAAACTAAACAAATACAAAACAAGATAAAATTTGTAAAAAATAAAACGAACAATCTCAACGTGGTCGGACATCGTGGTCGAAACCGACCAATCTCAATGTGGTCGGACAACGTGGTCGTTACCGACCACTCTCGACGTGGTCAAATCCGATCACGCACAACATGGTCATAACATGGTCGTTACCGACCACTCGTAACGTGGTCAAAACCAACCAATCTTAATGTGGTCGAAACCGAACACGCATAACGTCGTTGTAATGACCGCTTTACAACATCGTCGAACCAACCACTCATAACGTGGTCATTACCAACTACTCACAACATGGTCGAAACCGACCACTCTCAACGTGGTTGTACAACGTGGTCGAAACCGACCGCTCACAACGTGGTCGAAACCGCCCAGTCTTAGCGTGGTCGGACAACGTGGTTGTTACCGACCACTCACAACGTGGTTGAAACCGACCACGCACAACGTGGTTGAAACCGACCACGCACAACGCGGTCGTAACATGCACATTACCGACCACTCTCAACATGGTCGAAAACAACCACTCACAACGTAGTCGAAACCGACCACTCTCAATGTGGTCGTACAACGTGGTCGTTACCGATCACTTACAACATGGTCGAAACCGACAACTCTCAACGTGATACGACCACATTAGAGAAAGATCGAAGGTGATCCGAAGGCATACGACCGTGACGAAGAAGTTTGAATGTGGTAGTAATAAGGCTACGACCACGTTGTAAAGTCGCTAAGCGTGGTCGTAGAAGGCTATGACCACGGTGTAAGTGGTCGTAAGTAGACTTACGACCACATCAATCTGTCAATAGACGTGGTCGAAAGGCGTTCGACCACGGTAAAATTGAAAGAGGCGTGCTCGGGAAGTTTGAACATGGTCGTAAGGAGGCTACGACCACGTTGTAAAGTCGCTGAGCGTGGTCGTAGAAGGCTATGACCACGGTGTAAGTGGTCGTAAGTAGACTTACGACCACATCAATCCGTCAATAGACGTGGTCGAAAGGCGTTCGACCACGGTAAAACTGAAAGAGGCGTGCTCGGGAAGTTTGACCATGGTCGTAAGGAGGCTACGACCACGTTGTAAAGTCGCTGAGCGTGGTCAAAGAAGGCAAGTGACCACGGTGTAAGTGGTCGTAAGGACTTACGACCACGGCAAACCGTCAATAGACATGGTCGAAAGGTGTTCGACCACACCAATACTGAAAGAGGCGTGCTCAAGAGGACCTACGACCACAGCAAGGCAAAGTATGAGGCGATCGAGAGGTTTACTACCACGTTGAAGGAGTGCAGAACGTGGTCGTAAGGGGTTATCGACCACGGCCAAGGACAGTGCTAATATGACCACGGTAAACCTACAGTAGACAGTGAGATCGGCAGGTGATTCGTCTGGGGACTTTCGACCACGATCAAAGAGATGCATTCGACTTCTGACCACTCGTAAATGCCCTATCGACTTTCGACCAGCGACAATGTGGTCGTAAGTGCTTCTGCTGCCTTCCAACCATGGCCAAATTGCGCTGCAGTGGTCGTAATCGGTCCAACTGGCTTTTGACCATGTGCCAAGGGTCGTAACACTTCCAGCCACTCATGGCTTTTGACCCGCTTTCGTCGTCGCCGTCGCCGTGGTCTTGTCGACGGTGACGCACCCGATCGCGCGGCACCGGGAGGCGGCGCTACGCCAGGGAGAAGTTGGGGGGAGTGCGCTGGTCATAATCGTAACCGGGTAGAGGGTTTGAACGCGTAGTCGGAAGCATTTACGACCACGTTGTGCGATTCGGAACCTAGCCGGGCTGTCTACGACCACGCTGTACATCATCGAGAGTCAGCCGAAGTTCATATGACGGCTTTGACCGTGGTCGGAAGTTAGCAGTACTCCATACGACCACTTTGCCAGCGACCGGAACTAGTAAAACCTTTTCTTACTCCTCTTGGCCGTGGTCGTAGTCTATCGGGAGGCGGTTCGACCACAGTAAAGCTGGTACGACTACGTTGGTCGTGGTCGAAATCGGGTAGAAGAATTGAACGAGTGGTCGGAAGGTTTTACGATCACGATGGTCATGGTCGAAAGCCATGTGCACTGTTTACGACCACTTTGGGTGAGGTCGAAGGTCACCCGAAAGGCTTACGACCACGTTGGCCGAGGTTCGTAGTCGGAAGGCTTACGACCACGTTGGCCGTAGTCTACAGTCGGAAGTCGGCGCTCGAGCTTGCGACTTCGTTGTGAGGTCGTCGTATGCGGTCGGCTGCACCCGGGAAGACTTGAACGTAGTCGTAGATACCTGGTAAGTGGTTGTGTGACCTGTAGGATCGATCGTTTGGTCTGGGAGTCGGTCGTACGGTCTTCTGGGTGGTCGTAGCATGTGGGAGCTGGTCGTATGGCTTGAGCACACATTGTTATATGAGACGGTCGTAGCTTAAATCACGCGATAAACGGTCGTAGCTTCTGTTAACCGGTCGTATGGTCTCGCGGCCGCCGCAAGACACGGGAATCGATCGTAGGCTTTTGAGCATTGCGTGTTGGATGGTTCCGACCGGTCACGTATTTATGTGACATTCATTATGTGACAAAACTATTTGGTTATACAATATATGAGACGTGAATCTTAATGAATCTGATTGTTCGTTTTATTTTTTACAAATTTTATCTTGTTTTGTATTTTACCGTAGCGTTAGCACGGGCACACTACTAGTTTTGTCAAACTGCCGAGGCCAGTCGCCCCACGGTTCGGCGAAAGCACCTTTCAATCTTCGACCACATTCTTCACTTCTACCACTCAATAATCTCCAACCACGTTGTTCACTTCGATCACTCAATACTTTCCGATCACGTTGTTTACCTCAACCACTCGACACTTTCCGACCACGTTGTTCAATTCGACAACTCACTACTTTACGACCACATTGTTCACATCGACCACTCGTTAATCTTTGATCACGTTGTTCCCTTTGACCGTCATGTTTCGACCACGTTGGTTCGACTTCATTGTTCTCTTCGATCACGCTGTGCCGATCATGTCGACCGAGCATGTAGCAGTCGTCCGGTTGCTCGACTGTTGGGCGATTGTGTCCAAGTCGCTTTGCCGTTGGGCGGTAGTGTTAAGTCGTCGAACAGTTGAGCCACCGGAGATTCCTTCTATAAAAAAAAATTAAAGGGTAGATATATTTCTATATTTTTGAATAAGAAAAGGATTATTTCGCCGAACAGTTGCGCCTGGTAATGAAGCCCCTAGAGATTACGTGGTGAATCACCGAAGCTTTAGGCGTGCAGTCTGCTGCAGAGAGCAGGAGACAGCATGGCAGCGTGCAGATTGCAGAGGAAAGAAAGTGTGCTCTACGTTTTGCTCTCGTGGTGGGGGCCACGTACGTACGGCTCACAACCACGCGGCATCCGAGCCGTCCATCGCTGGATGGACGCCTGCGGCTTCGTCGACATGGGCTGGTTGCAGCAGCGGGAGGATTCAGAGACGAGGATCGTACCCTCTGCTCGAAATTGATCCTCTTGACACGTTCGAAACGGCCCCAGTAATTCTCAGCTCATGCCAGGTAGACTCCGAATTAACCGAGAAAATTGCAATTATAGAACAGTAAATAATACGCTTTTGCAATTATAAGACTCCAAACATCGACTTCGTTAAAATGACCCTTGAAACGTTGGCTTTTTATTTTTCATGACATTTAGTGTATTAAATCTCTTTTCTCATCTAAATACATGTATTTGTTACCCAAAACTATCAGTTCTAGCCGATTAAAACACCCCCCGTATATTTCTTAAAACCAAGTGAATTCAATTGAGCGAATCTTTGTATCAAACTTCTATATGTATTTAGATGAGAAAAGAGACTTAATACACTAAATGTCATAAAAATAAGAAGACAACGTTTCAAGGGTCATTTTAACGAAGTCGATGTTTGGAGTCCTATAATTACGAAGCACATTATTTGCTGTCCTATAATTGCAATTTTCTGGAATTAACCAGAGAATTTCGCTGCTATTTCGGTTTAATCTTGTCGATGTAATTCTCTTCTTTCTATTCATGACTCTGGGTTCGGTCATTTTTTTTTTCGTTTAATCCTCAAGTCTGTCAGTCGAGCAGGGGTTAAAAAGACCCTATTAAAAAAGGAAAAAATACTCCTTTGCCTTAAAGTTTAATGGTGTTTGCTCATTTACTCTATGATATCTCACTGACATGCGGGTCCAGAGTCTACATGTCAGTGAGACATCATGAGATAAATAAGTAAACGCTATTAAACTTTGAGGCATATAAGTAAATCCCCTTAAAAAAAGCAGAATTCTACTCACCACCTGCTACAGACAAAGTGTGATCAATCAAGCTTAATAACCATATACTATCCCTTTGCATGGACCCCATCCATCCAGTTCTGTCCCTCCTGTGGGCCGCTGCTATCTGTCCAGCTTTAAGAAAAATAAAACCGAAAACTTTTGTTACTGCCCACTTGGAGACGGTGCACGTCATGCTCGAATCTTCAGATCGATTATGGCTCATCATCTTCAGCAGCCTCCGTCCCCATGCAAATTGCGTGCAAGGAGCTAGCACGGCCTTCCACATGCATGCTACACATACGAACAAGCACGGAGCTAGTTCTTTAAGCGCAAATTGAGAGCTAAGCTACTACACCAAACCATTGCTTTTGCAGCACACAGGGCTGTTCCTGATATTTCAGAGACCCTAGAGCGAGGCGAAAGTGAAAGCCTTATGATACTCTTGATATTTCAAAAAACTCACTTCTATTCAGATCGATTAGACACTTTTATGATCAAAATCTAATGTGTACTAATAACAAATACAAATACTTCTTGATAACCACCATCCTACTGTATGAGCAATGTTATACATGCTAAACTTCATTTGCAAGTTGCAAGAGATATATAACTTAAAGGCCCCATTTGAATCTAGAGAAATTTATAGTGTTTCTTGTGAAATTCATATGTTCTAAATATACCATTTAGGAATGAAACCACATAAAAAACTATTTTATGAGGTTTTTCAGTTAGCCGGAACATATAACTAAGTAGTCATCAGCCACACTAAAAGACAAAAACACCAGCCTCCAAAAAACTTCAACCTTCAACTGGTACGGAACTTTTCGTTAGTCGCCAAACACAATCATATACACTGAAAATCTAAGGTTCTAGGCTACCAATCTTGAACCAAAAATTTTCTTTGTATACTTGAACTAAAGATTTCAAATATCTAAGAAACCACTGATTGTTAAATTCTCAATTTAATTAGCAAGTAAATAAGATGCAAGGTGGTTGAGTCAAGCTAGGCATTGATCTTATAAACGAGCATTTGTAGTCACCTGTGACATTCCAAATGAGGTGTTTCCAAATTGAGTCGGACACTTGGCTGCCTAGACAAGTTCTTGGTATAGTTGTTAGTTGTCTTCTTCATGTTATTGCTAGTGGCTGCCAGAAAGTTAACGAAATGAGCTTGTACCCTTATATATTTTGGTTGGTCCTTTTACCTATAAGTCTGAACAAGTCACACACACATATATATGGGTTGGGGCTCTAGGCGGTTGCCCTTGTCGCTCATGTCCAAGACCGGCTCTGGTAGCATAGTTCCTAATTTTGAGATGAATTCGGGTAGGTTCTTTTTTGCTGTGCCTTATGATTTTTAGTCTAGTGTGAGCGTTTATATGAACGAACTGAAAGCTGATAAATCACTTTAAAAGACTGTTCTGATAAATTGCTTCGAAATAGTAATGAAGAAACTATCCCATTTATTTATTTGAGATAAGTTATATAAGTCCTAAGCTAAAAAAACTCGGTCAAAAGTGGTACAAAGGCTCTCTGGCCTTTTCATGTGCTACCGAAATAAAATAGTTGGAACACACTATACCCATCTCAAGCACAAGATGTATACATTAACATGCACGATGCCCAAGAAACTGAAGAGTGATTGCTGCAAAGCTATCCAATAGCTCAAATTGACAAACTAGGATCCACACTCGGACACAAAAGCTAAGCTATTCTTGCAAACGAACTACACTTAGAATGTATCTTTTTCAAGGTTTTATTGGACATGATGGGTATGCTCAGGTGAGAAAACTGACCAAGATTTAAGCACACAATCAATTAATAGCATGGTCACAAGAACACGTATATCCTGAATTTTGCTAATTTAACACCATCAGGGAGTATGTTTAACAAAACCCTTTATTATGAAGGCAAGACACATTTTACTTGCATTGCAGCATCCGAAGAAGCGATCCGATCGAATACGTACTTTGGCTAAACATGTTTGATCAATCACAAGAACATGCACATGTGACACATAAACTGATCCTACGTACCACTACTGTTTAATTGAGCACAGAAGCTATACAAGTGGCAAGCTCGGATCGAGAGGGTAGTAGTAGCCACCGAGGAACTGGTCCGCCGCGCCGGCAGCGCCGAGATCGGAGCCCATGCACAAGTCCGGGAAGAGCCCGCCGCCGTCGGCAGCGCCGTTGTCCGCCGACCAGTTGGACGCCGATGACCCGGCGGAGCCCGACGTCGAGCCGTCGGCGTCCGCGCACCAGGCGAACGGGTCCTGGAGCTCGGCCGGCCCGAGGAAGACGTCGCAGGTGTACGTCTCGGTCTTCACGGTCGGTATGGCCAGCGGGAGCAGCGACAGGTGCGTGGGAACGGGTGCCAGCACTGGCGCTGGGGCCGGCGCCGGCAGCGGCCGGAAGGACTGGGTGGGGATGGAGGACACCGATGCGGCCGCGGCGGCGAGGCGCTTCTTGAGCTTGGTGTTCCAGTAGTTCTTGACGTCGTTGTCCGTCCTCCTCTCCAGGTGTGACGCTATCAGCGACCACCTGCAGGCGCAAAAGCGCGCGTTTTGGTCATCACGGCCATGCCAAGAAAAGAGAAGCTCCTTTTGCTTCTTGCCCAGTGAGCGAGAGAGACCGGAGGAGTGCTCCTATCTACTTACTTGCCCCCGAGCGTGCTGTAGAGGGAGACGATGATGGCGTCCTCCTCGTCGGTGAAGCCGCCGTGCCGGATGTCCGGGCGGAGGTAGTTGAGCCACCGCAGCCTGCAGCTCTTGCCGCACCTCCTCAGCTCTACACCAACACAGCACATCCATCAGCAAGAACAGGAGAGGTGTGCACCATGCATGCATGCATCGCATGGCAGGACCAGTGATCAACTAGCACTCACCGGCTTTCTTGGGGAGCGACATCCAGCTGCCGCCGGTGCCGTGGCGCTGGATGTAGGCGCGCAGCGCCTCGTCCTCCTCCGGCGACCACGGGCCCCGCTTCACGGCCGCCCTGTCGCAGCACGGCGACCTCCCCATGGACACCACACCACCAACCAACCCCTTCGCTTCCAACTCTGCTCCTATCTGTACTACGCGCAAGAAAGAAGCATGAAAAGAGAGGAGGACAAGGGACAAGAGGACTGGGTGTTGTATTGGGAGCAGCTCAAGTACTACTAGCTCCTACTACTACTTGTATCTGTCCTTGCAGCCAATTGGTGATCGGTGCGTCTCTCTCCTCTATCCTCATGTGCAGAGGCGCAGTCTTTAAAAATGAAATTCGTGGGAGAAGCAGGGTGAAAAGAGTGTTCGAAAAGGGGGCATGCACCGACCGAGGTTGCAGTGTGGTTCTCCCATATCGATCTTGATTCTCCCCTGCCGGGGTTGCTTCTCTCTCTTATAAAGTCTTCTTTTGCAGGGTAGGTGTGATCAAGATCAACTTTTGGATCACATGATCACGGTTACAAGAATACACCAAACCAACAATGTTAATTTACTTACAGATAGTGTTACTTATTGACTTATTACCCCTGTTTTGTAAGAGATTAAAAAAAGTCTGTTCTATTTTAACCTATCTTGTCGTAACTGGTACTGGTACTGAACCAGTGAAATGGAAGAAGATAGCAAATGAGGCTGGAGGCACAAGGACATATAAATCAGGATCAAAATGAGCAAAAGAGATGGGTTTCCTTCATAGCAAAGAATCCAAGAGTTCAAGAAATGAAACCTGCATGGTGCACCGTTTGGAGACCGTGGCACGGGCTGCGGATTCAGTTTTTGTACCCCACCCGGCAAGGCACTGTTCTTCCTTCACCCATATCGTGCGTATCAACACGCCTTTGGAGTTGCAGCGTCTGTGCTTTGCTTGGTCGAAAAAATTTCAGCTGCACGATTCCCTTTGCACGTAATGATTACGCCATACTGCTGCTCGCAGTGCTTTTTTTTCGGCTCATTTCAGGACCAATTTCTCATCCATGAAGATCACGATTAGAGGCATAGTCATGTGATTCGCTTTGGATAAGTCCATAATTAATCACCATAAATGCTATCCCCAAAAGGCAGAAGGTGATTAGGACGAGCAAATGAAAATTCTGTGCGAGAGGAGGAAGAGGAAACTGTGGGCCCAGGGGCTGCAGGCCGTGGAGGCTCGCGGGCCAGGAACGGACGGCCCCGATAGCGACACGACGTGGGCTAGCTTTCCACGTGCGTGCGATCCCTGGAGGCCTAGGCGACGTGTGGTCGGGCCCGATCTGGGCCGCGGCCACGTCGGCTTTTTCGCGTCGATCCACGGTCTGGTGGTGGGCCCATGGAATTGCCGGGTCATCTCTGTTCTATCATGGGTTTTCATCCAAAGACTTTTCATGAGAGAAGAAAGCTTGTAGCAGTTTAGCGATGATGCTAATTGGCGTGTTGTCTTAGGCCAGTTCTCTTTTGCTGAACTTTATGGTTTTTGGTTGTATCTTGTGATTTTTAGGTTATTTATGTAAAAGATTATAGAGTAACAGAAATTCACATGTGATTTTTGCTGATATAAATAAAATCGGTACAGTATATACTAGCAGATCTTATCTTGAAAAGACACTTCGTTTAAAAATTAGTTACGGTAGAAAATCCAAAAACTGAAAAAGAACATATCTTTTTACCTGCATGTGTTGATGTGATTGGAGGATTAGTACTGGTGAGATGAATTAATGAAATGTTGTACTTTATGCTTTTGTTAGGTGAAACTCCTCCTAGCATGCACCATCTTGGGCTGGACGGTATAGGATTTGCTGTAGTCGCTCCACAGCTAGCAGCGCGAGTACTCAGATTAATGGTAACGGGGCTTTTTTTCGACTTATAATTTATAATTTTTGAACAAACAATTAATATAGTTATTTTATTGCTATTTTGAAGCAGTTTATCAAGATAACCTTTTCGAAGTAGCTTATCGGTATTCAATTTGTTCACATAAGTATCCATACTAGGACAAAAAAATGATAAGCCACTAAAAAAACCCACCCAATAAAATCAGGCGTAAAGGCCAGGATTTCTTTGCTCTCAGCACACTCCCACCTGACATTCAACTAGATGGTGCACCAAATGTGTAATTCCCACACTCAAAAAAGATGTGCCGATCAGGAATAAGTAATTCTCAATAAATGTCTACAGTAGCTATTTGGCTTCGGCTGGGGGCTTCGACTTCTGGCTGGAATTGTGTAACAGCCCGAAAATTTGAAATTAGAAATGAGAAGCTTTTGAATTACTTTTGCAATATATTCCATTTGAATTTGGATTTTTCGATGTTTTCCTGAATTTGGTTGAGGTTCCAAAAATCGAAGAATTAATAAAAGAGAAAGACAGATATTGATAATGCCCTAAAAAGGAATGTGCAAATAATGGAAGGAATACATAAATTTGTAAACACGAATCTGAAAAGATGATCCAAAAAAGTAAAGAAAGAAAATGGGATTTAGGGCATAAAATATTATTTTTGAAAATAATGGCATGAAAAACAATGGAAGCAAGTAAAGTAAATACCAACATTAGTTGGAAATATTTTTATTAAGTCCAAAATGTTATAAGGAGCTTCGGTGAATTTTCCTGAAATTTTTAGAAGTAATTATATATTTTTCCAAGGCTAAATGAATTTATGGGCTTTTCTGAAAACCCCAAAACTCAGTAAAGAAAATAGAAATTCCAGCCCTCCCTCACCGTTCGACACGTGGGCGGCCAGATCCCCGCCGGAAACCCGCCTACCCTCTCCCATCGGCCGACACGCGTGGGCCCGATCCGCCCTCCGCGCGCGCTCCATCCGCACGGCCACGCCTTCCTCTCTCTCTCTCGCTGACGAGCAGCCGCCTGTCGTGGCCTTCTTCCCCTTCGCCCGACTCCTCTCTGCGGGGACAAGCACCGCGCGCCTCGTGGCGCGCATGCGGCGGCCGCTTTGCTGTGTCGTCCCGTCGCCATGGTGGAAAAGCCTGCGGAGCCGACGCCATCCCTGGATCCACCGCCTCCGCCCACGGTTCGGCGCCACCGCCTGGTTTCTCCCCACCCGTCGCCGGCCCGCCACGTGGCGCCGATCTTCGCCAGCTCCCCTCGCGCGTGAGAGACCGCAGCGGAGGAGACCGCGCGGCGTGGGCGTCGCGGCGTCATGCACGATGCGCTGGCATTAATGCCGCCGCGTCACCCCGCCTCGCCACTGCTCCGACGCGACGCGCGGAGCGCCGTTGCCGCTCCTCTCCGGCGTGTATATAAGGCGATGGACCCCATTGAGTTCCCACTCCGCCTCTCCGTTCACGTAAGGTAATCGGGTATTCGTGCCCCGTAGCCGCCGGCGAGCTTTTTCTCCCCCAACTCCGGCGAACTAACTCCCACTGTTTTACTGTCCCAGAGCCAAATTCCTCGAGCTAGGATCGTCTCCAGAGCGCCGCGAAGCTTCCCCGGCCCTCGTTCGAGCTCCTCGTCGCCTGTGGTTCGCCACCGCCTAGAGCTTCCCCGAGCCGCCGCTGTCGCTTGACGCCGACCCATCTCTGGACCTCCTCGGCCCTTGAAGACCGCGCCACCGTCTTCACCATAACGCGAGGATCGCGTTTCAGCACTCACCCGAAGCTCCCCGACATCCCCTCGCCGCCGGCCGCCGTCGCCCCCGACTCCTCTGCCCGGCCCCCTCGTCGGCATCCTTCAAAAGGATTTCTCATCCATATAAGGTAGGCAAAGTCTCCCTGCTCACTTGGCTATCAGCACTCTCTTCTCCCTCCCAGCTCCCGTGGCGCAATTCCGACCTCCGCTCCGCGATCTTGGGTTGAGTTTTCTCCATTTTCTTCGGTCGACAGGTGGGCCCCACACATCGCCATCGCATTCTGAGTCACCGTGACCGCCGGGCCCACCGGTCGATGAGACATCTAACAGGACCGTCTTGACATGTGGACCCGATGAGCGATGAATCGAACCCCACATGTCGATGAGTACGAGAGAACCGAAAAGTAAATAAAAATGGAAATTAAAATGAAACAGGGGCTGACAGTGGGCCCCACATGTCAGAATTTAATTATTTTTGGAATTGACTGGAACCGAGAACTTTGACTGCTTATAACTTCTTCATTTTAGCTCCAAATTGAATGAAACAAATTTTTAAATTCATTTAAATTCAAGATCTATCTAATGGAACCAAAACCATAATTTTTGAAGTTTATTTTATTTTCTGGTGATATTTTGAGTGATTGGTTGCTTTTCTTTTATTTGGGTATTTCGCACGATTATATAGCGTACGAGGCTCAGGAGGAAGAATTTGAGGCAGCAACCTTAGAAGCTCAAGATCATCAATAACCAGATCCCTGTGACCAAGGCGAGTTAACACCTTGATCATTTTGAACCTATGATTTTGCAAAGTACTTTCTTTTAAATATCAACATGCATGCTGATATTTCATGTGGCAAAATATGTTCATTTCCAGAAATGATAGCTATACACCTACTGTAATGCTTGCTTATAATGATCCGTTGAAATGTTTGAACATGTGAACCTTGTCGCCTTAGCAAAACTTATACTATCATAGCTTTTTATCAGTAAGTCCGAATAAATATTGCGTTGCTTAGTAATGCTAGGTAATACGGGGGTACCTTGCTGCCCCAAAAACAACACTTGCCAAATATGATGAGCTTTGGGACAGTCATGGGTGGAATGACCGTAGTAAGCGGAACAATATTTTCTATATCTCAGAAAAATCCCACAAAGTGCTTAAATACGGATGGATGATTTGGGGTGATATGTGGTGCGATGGATGCAGAATATGAAATGTGGTAGAACCATCCGGGTAACCTTAAGGACTGAATCTTGTCATGTCGGCCGTGTAAAACAAAGTACAACCACAAGTCTGTAAATACAACTTGGCTAAGTAGACTTATCGAAATCCGGACTCATCTCACTAGTAGTGGATTGATGGGGTTATGCTATGGCAAGGGGGCTGAAGGACACCGTGGAGGGTGAAGTTTTCCGCTTTCCTAACGCTGCGGGAAGTAGGAGCCCGAGCTGCGTTAGAGTCCAGGGAAAACATCCAGCGACAGATGGGACCCATCGCAAATGGGCGGTCACCCATAATGTGAGATGGGAGAAAGGACTAGATATTTTGAAAAGTTACTGTGATGATCTACTTAACCACACTTCTAAGGAATCGTGTGGGGCAACGAGTTGATTATCTCTTGTGGTGAAAGTGTACAAACTCTGCAGAGTCAAAACTATTCGAATAGCCGTGCCCACGGTCAAGGGCAGACATGGGAACTTAACTGGATATAGTTCTGTTTTAAAAACATTGGAAACTAGGAATGGAAACTTGAAGGGCGAAGGACTGCCCTAGTTTGGAATTGTCCTGGGTGTCGTCCCAGTGGTAAGTTAAGCGGCTATAACGCTGAAGGATGCTATATGGCGTAGATGCCATATAATGGTGGATGGAATCTGTGTCAATTATAAGATCAACTTACCTTGTAAACAAAAGTTTTGAGTTTAAAATTGCTAGGTCTCAGGATTTTCCTATAATTGTATTCAAAAGCACTCTCATAAAATAAAATGAACTGACCATCCTTTGATTAGCGAGCATGTATAATTATTGCATTCGTGTGTTGGCTTCTTGAGCACGGGTCGGAGTGCTCATTCTCGCTCTTGCGATACAATTGAAACAGGAGTTCAAGAACACTACGCCTATGAGGAGGCCCCGCCAACGTCGGAAGCAAAGGCGATAATTAAGGCGAGGCCTCGGTGGTTAGGCATAGACAAGTAGACTCTATGCGTTGTGTACGTTTATGTTCACCGGACCACGGTGGCATATATTGTACACATTACCCTACTGGCCGCTTGCCTGTGGATTTGGGTCTATTTTTGCTGTAATTTCTGCTGCGTTGATGTAATGAAGACATTTGGCCAGAGCGGCCCTTTTGTAACTTTCACCCGATGTGGTGTATTTCAGATTCTGTAATATTATTATGCGACGTATGTCATGATTCAGCAATGTACCTGTGTGCACTAACTACTGATCAAGGGATTAGTGCAGTGAGACACAGTAGATTCGGATTGAAAAATCCGGGTCTGACAATTTGCACTATAACGGGTGTTAGTTTTTTCTAAAAAAAGGGGAAATAGGAGAAATTTGAGATTTTGTTTTGAAAAAACTCATTATATCATCATGGACAACGCAAAGGAATAAGAAAAAAAAAAAAACCTAAAATAAGCTGAAATTAGAAGCCGATGTATTTCAAGTGGTTTTTGGCTTAAATAAGGTGAAAGCCAAAAAACCAGAAACTGAAGCCGTTTGGAGCGGGGCCAAAGGCTTATTCAGATAGCCTCCACGTGTACCTCTAGTTAAGAAGAATATACTCGAGTTAACCTAGGTATTGACTACCACTGGTTGATAAACCCATCATCAGACATATAGGCCCTACCTTTTCCGACTAGATGCATCTCCACCGCAATCAACCACGTACGGTAGTCAAAAGGAAATGTGTTCTACTGTCTCTTTGGCATAATTGCATATATCTAGCCTTTTTGTCCCTGACAATAATTGTCCAACGAACGTGCATAGAGGAAGTCTCGCTGACAACAACAACATCCATCCACACACGGATTCGAGGAACCAACGAGGCGCTTCTCTGTGGGCAGCAACTGCCACCCCTTTGATGCTATATAGGGGGTGGCACCGGATGATGGAAGAGACACTGACAAATAGAGCAACACCACGACACATTGCCCAGTAGTTTTGGCGCACATTGTTCATCACAAGCATTGTGCATCTCATTGTAATCTCTCTCAATACAAGAATATAGGAAGTAGAGATATTATTCTCCTTAGAAAAGTTGGAAACTGTATAAAACACAATCCATGGTCATGAGTTCTGATTAAACAAAGCAAGCTGTTCTTGAACCAGGCGATGCCCTGATTCCATGTTTTTGCAAAATGTCTCCTCTTTTGCGTGATCTCCTAAAACGTGTCTCTCGCCAGGGGCAGATCTAGGGCTTAGGCTAGGGGTTGTAGTTCGGGTCCTAACCCATTAACTTCCATAGATTGACACTGTTTACCAAGCACAATGGTGATCGGTTCGGCTGAAAAGCTCATGGCTTATGGCTGAAAACACTGTAGCTGGCTGAAAAAAGCACTGTAGCTGATAGAGACTTATTTAGCATAATTAAATTTAAAAAATATAAAAATATAAAAAATATGTTAGCCCATTACGTATAATACAAACAAATACGGAGAAAAAAAGAACCGGCAAAAAAGCTCAACAAAAAGCCAAAAGTTCATAAAAGGACGAAACTTATGAATAGTGAAAAATAAGCCAGAAGCCGAGTTGATAAGGGCGGCTCCCCCTTGTGTTAGCCCCCCTGGCCAGACGTGAGATGCACGCCTTCAGCCCCTCAGCCGATTCCTCTGTCACCAGCCTTCTGGAACTCTGGCTCCACCCACCTGCTTCGGGTCCAGCCATGCCTCTGCCCTTCGCGGCCGGCTCCGGCAATCCGCCCCTTCGGTCTCCAGATCCTGGGCTCCCCACCACCGCCATGGTCACCGGCTGTTTGCCCTCCACCCTCAGCCATCCTCCATCCACCCTTCAGTTACCGTTTACTGGTATTATTCTTTGATTTTCTTGTGCTATTTGATATTATGCGAATGTGAGCTGTGAATCAAATAGTTTACTTTAATCAGAAGTGTTTCCATACTTGATGTATGCAGTGACTGTAGTTGCTATTTAATAGGTTTGTATGCCTCTATTCTAACATATGCGAGTGTGATTAATAGTTTAATACAAGTAATTAGAATTGTATGTTGCTATTTGATAGGATTGTTGTTAGATTGTTGCTAGAAAACACCATTCCCAATTTTTAACTTTATTGTGCTTGTACTCTTGTAGATTGTGCTTACACTTGATAAATATGGAGTGAAAAACATTGTTGGGATACAACACGGTTTCTGTGGATTTTTTGAGGATGATTTATCGGAAGTGCCAGTAAGAGCTTTTGTACTTCACCAAGTATCTGGAAACACTGATAAGCATATTGATGGTAATTTGATGGGCTCTTTTCCTTCATTCTGCTTGATAGACATGTCGTCCAAAATATCTATCTTTCTGGTCGTAGCTTCTTAGGAGTTTCTCGTGGTGGGGCAAACATTTCAGACATCGTCGACAGCATCCAGGCATGTATATGTCATTCTGGTACTCTGCAAAATATGTTCGCATTAAGTTGGTACATGAAACTTATCGACTTGATTTCTGCAAACCCCATTCAGGCCAGGAGGCTTGACATGCTCTTTGTACTAGGTGGAAATGGTACTCATGCTGGAGCCAATGCTGCTATACATGAGGAGGTATGTTAAATCATGTCTTCATTGCATCCGAACAAAACCTATCTTATCTTGTGTTCCTAGGTTATAATAAGCAGATAAATTATCTGACCTCCACAGCTCCACTCATTTATAACATTGCAGTCTGGAAATATGGAGTTATGGACTAATATAGCATATGAGTGAATGGTTGCATATTTACATCTCTCTGTCTTTGGCAGAACTTTTAATCCAGTGCCGTAAGAGAAAACTGAAAGTGTCAATTGTGGGAGCCCCAAAAATCATTGATAATGACATACTACTGATGGACAAGACATTTTTTCTATGTTGACGGTGCCAATATAGCGTGGAAACTTGTCATGATAGTCTCGTGGATGGACTCTTTCTTAATTATGTATTTATTCTAGCTAGAATACCTTTTTTACATATTATTAGACTGTTTCGCTATAATGTGAATTGTTTTATCAATGTTTATGTACTTTTATAATGATGTAATTTAATTGCAACCTAGTGATATTTCTATTCTGATATAAATTACCCCCTCGTTGCTTCATTTCTGAGTCCACCACTGTCTCTCGCATTTACTTCATAAAATCGATAGCAATTCGTCGACATGTGTAATTCTTCGGGAAAATCTCGTTGTAGTCGCTTGAACAATGATATTAGATCCCCGTGCGGATTGGGAATATAGTGCACAAGACTATCTGAAGTTCTGAACAAGCCTTTGTCCTACCAGTGGAGGAGGAGGCGGGACACTGCATGCAGTTCCGCGAGGCTAAGGGGGCGGCGGACGGGTTAGCCGGTGCAAGAGTACAGGAGGTCTTGCCGTTCCCGTTCACGTCCACCTCCGTGCAGTGGACAGAGCGACCGAGCTTCACCCAGCCTGGGAGGAGGCCATGGCGGACGCCGGAGACGGGGCAGAGGTGGCTGCTCTCTCTCTCTCTCTCTCTTGAGAAAAGAGGGTTTGTTGCTTGGTAGTATGGGGATTTGATGGGCTAGTAATGCCTAACATATCAAGCTTCAGCGTGGGCTCCGCGGCCCACGTGATCGAGCCCGTGGGCTCGAATCCCAAATAAGAGAGAGCGAAATTTTGGGCTCGCTCACGCCTTCTCTTTCCTTCCCTTCTCTAATCGCTACAACTCCGAGAGGAGCTTCAAATCTTCATCCATTCAGAGCATCTCCAACAAATCTTTTAAAGTACTCATATCCCCTATATTTTAGAAGAAAAAGTAAAAAAAGGCTCCAACAGATCCCCTAAGTGGTACCCAAAAATATAGAGGACTTCATCCCTGATTTTTCGTCCCCCATATATGGAGGACGCACACCATCCCCTAAATCGGCCCCAACGCTCCTGCGTCGTCCGATCCCCTAAATTCTTTGGTTGGTAGTTTTTGTGGACCCAGATTTTAATTTAGGGGACCATATTTAGAGGACTTGTTAGAGGTTACATATTTTTAGTCTTCTATATTCTAGATTGTGTACTCTAAAAAGTGATTTAGGGGATGAGATTTAGAGAACATTGTTGGAGATGCTCTCACTGGCTAAATGAAAAACCCATCCATGCCAAAAAAAAAAGTTAGCAATAGAATAGGTACAGTGCAAATTTTCAATCATGGACTCAAAGCAAAATTAAAATTGGCAAGTTTCTGGGGAGGAAAAAAAGATAAAGCCTTTTTTATTTCTCCCTGCACCGAGCACAATTCACTCTGAAAATTTGTAGAATGTTGAATAGCTGTATTCCCCGTCTCCATGGTTTTTTTTCTGAATTTTTGGCAATGATTTCGTTTGTCAAGAAATAAGAAAAGGCCAGGGCCGTCCCGGACGTGACACCGAGTAACGGCCACCAAAGTGCCAAAAAAGTATTGACCGAGTCAACGTCCAACAGCCCGTCCGTCATGCAACCAGCGGTCAAAGCCAGTCCAAGCGAACGTACCAAACACGCGCGGTGACACCGTGACAGCCCCTTTCTAAACGGTTTCAGATCCAAACTTATATAACTTTCGGTTAAAAGTTTTAAATTTTAATTGTTTATGATATATATTATGGAGAATGATACTCGCATGTGTTTTAGCCGGTATAGATAATGGACTTTTACTAGTACTACAATTAACTTCTAGACTCCGTCTTGAAAAAATACTCTGTTTAAAAATTAGGTATTATAGCAAAAGTCAAAAGCCGCCCCTAAAAGCCGGAAAGAATATGCCCAATTTTTCATATTTTTCTGGTTTTTAAGATTATTTAGGTTTTTGGATTTTTGGTTTTTTCTCTTATTATTTTGTATTAACTGTGCTGATATAACCCTTTTTTTATTTTATATTTAATTATACAGAATAATCCAACAATAGTTAGAATGTAAAATAAGCCATAAGTTCTGGCTTATAAGCCATTTGGGGCAAGCCTATTTGATTTCTGTAGCAATTAAACTGCTTCCTGTAAAATTTCTGTGTTCTGAATGGATGCTAAAACTATGGCACAAAAGAGACGGGCACCGAACATTTTGGGCTACAGCGTGCCCTCTATCCAATAACCACCGAGGCCTGTACAACTGTGTATTCTCTTGGTTGGCCGTTGCATCATACAGTGGATTAGTACTGCTACTATAATTGATCTGACCTGGTGTAATAGTTGCGCTGCAGCAGGCTAGAAAAAGGGGCAGGAATTATTGGAAGCAACCGGCAGCTTCGCATCCTACTCCGTCGCCGGGGTACATGCGTCCTCTGAACCCGGCCACAAACGGACGGCAGCGGTCAGCTCTACAACCACAAGGAGCCTCCATATCATTGATGCCTTTCGTCGCGCGCAGGGATCCGGCCCCCACGGCCCTGGCCCTCGCCGGAAAGCGACGGCAGCCAGACGTCGACGGGAGCGCCACCGCGGGCGGAGCAGCTGGCTTATAGTACCGATAATGCAAGCCGTGCCACGCCAAAAAGTACGACATGGGATCTTGCAGCAGTGGCTATACAGGTCTTTTCTTGTGTGTTTACGAGGGCACGCTTCGTGGCATATTTCTTTCCACAGGCTCTCTTGTGTCCTCTCTGAAACTCGATTTTTTTTTTTGGAATTGCTCACTTTCTTCTGACCAATTCGTGTTTGCAGCTGCATATGTCTTGAATTGAAAGCTTTCACAGTCTTTTTTATTTTATTTTTTGCGAGGACTGAAGATTTGTATCTGCAAATCTACGTAGCCATCCTGCATGTGGAGATGGAACTACGTCCACTCGTTCTGTCATACAGTACAACATAGCTGTTTGTGCTGTCTAGTGTCTACTCACTTGCGAGTAGCCATACATTGCTATCCATTTTAATTGTCGCTTACATGATGGATAGTCCAAACTTAAGTGTCGCCCATGTGTGCCATCCGACATTTCCCTTCCTGGACTTAACACCGTGATAGCACTCGGCCACCAACTTGTTCCTATTACTGCTAGTCGTTTTCCTCGATCTGTTTGTTTCTCTCTTGCTCACAATTTAGTGCCGGGATTCGATCTAACGTTGACGCTTGTGGCCAGAGTATTGGCCTTGTTTCGTCCAATGGTTCGTTCTAGTACTAGTTGATGCGGCCATCAGCTCGCTTTCGCCTGTTTTATATGGTTTAAGAGGAGGGGCGAGATACTTTGGATCGAGATCTAATAGCTTAAACCTTTTGAGAAAAAAAATACTAGACACCTTATTTATTTTAGTATTCATGGGTTGTCACTTGGATACATATCTGAGTGACAGTACAAGCCAGGTTCTTGTAGTCACAAGAGGTGGACTTCTGCCACTATTTTTCCAATTTATTTACTGTAGCTGAACATTTTTATCTGTAGTACTGATTTTTATTTGTACTTTTTAAGACGGTAGAAATGTCAACATGAATAGTTCAAACGATTTTAAACTTAAAAAACCATTTCTTTAAATAGTTTAAATAACCCGCTTTAAAGAAGCTTTCTGTTTATTTTGGCTTCATACGGATCCAAAACCAAGAAGCTAAAAAATAAAAAAGAACATGGTTTTTTTCCGGGGTATAGAGTGATCTCCGGCACTTTGATGCTGCAGCAGGACCACCAGGAAGCCGTCTACCATGTTCTAGAATGTGTTTGGCATACATGCAAGTTCACTGACGCCGTGACGCGGCAGCTTCCATGTCGCATGCGGCGAGCGCTCGTGCGACTGGACGTGCGTTTGCTCAGCGGCGGACATTACTGCTCACTGCTGGTGCGTGTGGCAGGGACGCTTCCGAAACACTGAGCTCACTCGCTGTGCTATGTGTGGATTGGGGTAGCCGCAGACAAGCTAACTGTTCTCGTCGAAAAAAACAATTTTTTTTACTGCTGGTAAGGTGACTGCAATGCTGCTGTTGATGCCTGTGGCAGTTCGTGCAGGGCGCTCCCAACCTAATCCACTAGCGCCACGATTCTTCAGACATGTGAACGCAAACGCGGGCAATTTTTACCAGGATCACCGCAGGAATTGATCAGATTCACGGGGAATTTCTGCTTTCGAAAGCAGGCCCGGTTGAAAACTGGATAATATTTTTAATTTTAGATGTATTAAATAAATATTATAAATAATTACAGATATATAGCCTATAACGAAGACAGAATCGGCGTAGGCTCGATGCAGTATGAAACGAAGATGAAGTAGTAAAGCGAATGGTCGCGCAGATGTGCATTGCTCAGAAACTTTATTGTTGCCCCCATACAGATCTTCATGGCAGTAACGACTTAGAGATACCGCTCCCCTCCTTCATAGTACATACTGGAAAGATGAGTCAATGAGGTACAGATGATGCAACACAACAGCACAAGTTTGCACGAGGAAGGAAAAGAAATAGAGGCGGCAATATTTTGGATACCTCTGCTCTCTCTCTCTACATACATACATACATACATATATATATATACATACATACATATATATAGATACATACATACATACATACATATATATAGATACATACACACATATACATATATACATACATACACATACATACATATACATATATACATACACACACATACATACACACATATATACATATATATACATACATACATATATACATACATATACTTACACACATATATACATTTATATACATACACACATATATACATACACACACACATACATACATACATATATACATACACACACATTATATATATATATATATATATATATATATATATATATATATATATATATATATATATATATATATATATATATATATATATATATATATATATATATATATATATATATATATATATATATATATATAGACGAGTGTTTCATGCACCTTGGTGCCTAGGCACCCATATCAATACCGTTGATTTGCTTTGAGATTCATAACGTTTGATATGGGTATCTTCATATACCCATAAAAAGTATATTTGAGATGTCAAACTCAAAAAAATTAAATTCAACTTCAGTTTAATTAGTTTGAACTATTTTTATGGTATATACTCACTTGTAGTCACATTGAACTCAAAAGTAGTTCAAACTAGTTTGAACTGAGTTCAAAACTTACTTACCATAAATATATCAAGGGTATAAAATATTTCCATACCCAAACTCAAAAATTATCAATCATACACGTATATCGACGGTTCTTGATGTTGGTGCCTAGGCACCAAGGTGCCTTATGTAATTTTCCTATATATATATATATATATATATATATATATATATATATATATATATATATATATATATATATATATATATATATATATATATATATATATATGGCATTGAAATGGGGCACCATGATCAATTTCATCTAAATTGGGTATATTTTTGAAACTATCAGTTCTAGTGTATATACTCACTATAGCAATTCGGATGAAACGTATAAGTTTGAAAAAATATACTCAATTCAAAGTTTTAAACAAATTTAGATCACATACTTTGTATATATATATATATATATATATATATATAAATATATATATATAATATAATTAGCATATACCTACAATTAAACTATTATAAAAAAAGGCAACTACAATTCGAATTTTAGTTCAAACATATTTGAACTAGTTAGTAAATTAGTTAAACTTGACATACTAAAATTTTAAATTTTTTCGTATACGATACATACTTATTTTAGACTATGATGCCCGGAGTGCTCCTTGGTACGATTATATATATGTAGACTATGAATTGATACAATTAATCAGTCATTTACCCATTGGTAACTGATTCAATTAACTAACTATTTACCCACCAGTAATTGTCTGTCATCAACACCTAATAAAGTCTCAAATTTAAATGTTTGAATCTCATTCAAATAGAGAGAGATGTATGGTTCAACAAAAATAAGGTAGACTTAATCTGCCAAGTGGTCGATTACTGACTACCAAACGTGGTCGATACCAGGTAAAATCCATCTTTCGTAGTCGTACTGTTGTGATCAAAACTTGACGTGGTCGATTTTCCGGTCATACCACCCTGTCATGGTCGTTCATGCTCGGTGCCATGGTCTAAATACTATGATCAACCTGTCTTTGCTTATTTGATGTGGTCGATAGCCATCCTAAAAGTTTTAGTAAAATAAGTGTATCGATCAGAACTTTTAAAAAAGCAAAGTTCAATAAAACCAAATGACAATTATTCATTATCAGCGGCTTGCGCCACCATCATAGCGGCATGCACCACCATCATATGGTCTCACATGTTCCATAGTGAGGTGATGAGTATAGACATAGCTATAGGCAGCGAAAGGTTGCTTGATTTGATAGAGAATGAACATGAAACAAGGAACAGAGCGTGTCTGGTTTTGTTGGATTCGCACGGCGAGGTGAAATTTTAGAAACGTATTTTATCAGTAGCTGACTTGCAGGTGCAGTAGAAGCCCATGGTTCCTTGGAGTTGTTAGAATCGCCACCAAAATCTTGTTGGTTGGTTCTTATCATCTTATGTTTTGGAATATGTGTACGTATTTTACTCGCCGAGTTGAAGCCTTGAAGGGATGTGAAACTGGAGTGCTAACCCATTGGATAGATCAGAAGGTTCGGCGGAGTAGCCGTGGTATGATTGCCACAAGTCAGAACACGAGAGCATGCGTAGTCAAACCCTGCAAAAGTGCATGGCACAGCTGCCATCTTCTGATGATCTTATCCGTTACACCTGCTGCCCGCCGGCCCTTTTGCCAGAGCCCAGCCGGCAGAGCTGCTCACACTATCCATTCTGCGTCATGTATGTATGTAGTGTCCGATGTAGCAGCAGCAGTAGCAAAACCAGGCTCCCTTTTGCTTGCAGCGCATACCAGCAACAGCTAGTACTCGATCCACCACCATGCCGGCGATGCATCCCAGTCGCCGTCGAGCTTCGCAAAGGTTACGATTTGATTCATGGGACCGAACGTAAAAACCTCAAGATACATGCACTACCTAAGAGTAAGTAGTAACTGAACAAGACAAGACATGTATACGGCCCTATTAGATATGGCTATGACTTATAGTTTTTTATTAAAAATTTTAATTTTAGCTGTTTGCGACAGAAATTATGGAGAGAGATTCTCGCTTGCGATTTGGGTTGATACAGATGTTGGACTTTTAATATGTAATACAATTAACTTATAAATTCCGTCTTAAAAAATATTTCGTTTGAAATTTAGATATTATAGTAAAAATCAAAAGCTAGTATTAGAAATCGTTAAACAACAAGCCCCTACTGATTGACAGAATGAGATAACAGCAAAGTATACGCGTTGTACTCCATGTCAGATTGTAGAATCAGGGAGCGGAGGTGGTTTCCCCGGCCGGGGAAACCAACAAGCGACCGTGGAGACTGGAGAAGCGCGGTGGAAAGTGTTAGGAATTGTGTCCACGAGACAAAGACTCGTTCGTTCCTAAATGCCAAATCACGATATAGTTTAGAATTAGGTCTCACATTGCTTACATAAGTAGGAAGTGAGTAATATAAAAGATGTGGTTCTTACCATCACATAAAACATATGACATATGATATGAGATGGCATAAAAACACTTTGGCCAAACGCACATGCACACGCAAGCACATTAATGTATTTTCACATAAAAAAAACGCATCACTTGTAATGTCCAAACTTAGAACAACCCGAATTACAGATTTAGAACAACCCAAATTCCTTCATTCCTTTCTCATATCGTCTTCTTCCTCTAGTAAACTGCGTTGGAGTGTTGAGCGGTCGAACCTCGCTACCCTTTCTTTTCAACGTGCACTGAAAAGGAGGAAGAGCAACTATCTTTGATTCGTTGCCGTAAAGAGTACCTGTACGGGAAGGCGATAAAGTTTCTAGGCAGCGTAACATGCGCGACCGCTCATCTTCTTCATCGACTACTTCCGCATTTGCACATCTCTGCACTACTTTTTTATCAATCTCACTACAAGTCGTTCGTGTAACCGATCTAACTTATGCTCTTA
Organism: Dendrocalamus sinicus; assembly: GCA_036346575.1. NCBI lineage: Eukaryota > Viridiplantae > Streptophyta > Magnoliopsida > Poales > Poaceae > Dendrocalamus > Dendrocalamus sinicus. The sequence continues at coordinate 4,714,351 of CM070642.1, forward strand.
CGTATATTTAAAGTACAATATGATTTGAATCCTTATGTTCGTACGTATATTTAAAGTATAATATGATTTATATACTGTGTTAGTTATATTGATATTTCGAATTAAAATATTACCTATATTTTCAACAGTGAAGTGCCGTCTTCTCACGTGATGGCTACGTGCCGCGGCAAGTGAATCGATGTGGAACGGATAGCCTCGCCTCGACCCGCGTAGTTTCGCTTTGCGCCGTGCCGCCGTGGGATTGCTTGCACGGACATGCCGGTGCCTCGCTGGACCCGGTCTTGCCGCACATTGATCGCTTACTCTCTACTCCTACGCCTCACTCTATATCTTTGCGCCTTTCTCGCTAGTCTTACGTATGGTTTGTCGGATATCAAGCGGCAAAAGATGCGTGGCCACAAACCCACACAATTTGTCAACTGGGAGCTCGACTTGTACAATCTTCCCTGTTTCTTGTCGCTATTGTGTAGTATGGTGGCACGCTCATGATGAATCATTTCTAATGTTAACAAAACAAAGAAAAATATCAATCACGATCGATTTTCAGAGTTTAAAATTACTACGTTAATTAGGGAGGAAAAAAAAGACGATCTGCACTGTTTGTTTCGGCGTGTCCAAACTATAACAATGTAGATCAATCAAATATAGATGAGAAATATTACAGTTGTATAAGAGATATAACTACATCCTCAATCAAACAGTGTTAGAGTTGAATAACAAATAAAACTTTACGAACTCGGTCTGTTAGATTGGAGTCAAAATTAGACTTACGTTACGTACGTCTCAAAGCTAATCAAAATACCAACAAAATCAACTGGGGGGTCTAATTGGGGGTTATAGTAAGCATAGTAAGCGACCGGAACCTACGCTTTTTGACACCAACAAAATGACGAGACCAATATCAATGCAAGGAGCAAATGCTTTGATAAATGACGACGAAAAATACTCAAAACTAGTAGGCCTCCCCTCGACGGCGTCCTCAGCTATCCTTTCCGTCGCTGCTCCATCCACGGTAACAGGTGCAACTGATACTTTGTTTGTGGTCCCATGTAATTAATTAGCAGAGGCGGTATTAGGCCCCTTCGCCTGTTTCGATGACGGCCTCTGCATCTGGTCACAAAAGATAGGTGTTATTTTTGGCTGCAGTCTATGCTTTATAGTTATAGTTTATATCTTTTATCCTAGTATAAGTATTTGTATGAATAAATTAAATGTTGGTAAGTTATTTAGAAAAATCTATTTTAATAAACTGTTTCAAATCAGTGACAAGAAAGTTATTTTATTTATTTATTTAAAAAATCATAAGTTAAAAAAGACTAAGCCAATATCTCATGGCCGTGCTCGCTCCTTTACTTCTGAATCTCGTTCTATCCCAGCCCATTTCAAAGGCTTTAGCCACAATCAAAATTCTTGCGGATGCTAATGCTATATTCTCTGGGAAATCTCTTAGCCAAAGATTCATCTCCCAATCATTTGTCCTCCTAGAAACCTGTCCTTTCCCCGTTGCCAATTTTCTTCCTATTCTACAGTAAACGTATGCTGCCAACGTTTCTGTTCTTTGAGGGTACTGTCAATGAATTCTAGTTTTGGTGAACCAAAACTGTAACATGAATTTTCGGTGGTAATACTACGGCGTATGCAATCTGGAACTGTTCAGTAATATGTCCCTTTAGCAAACTTTTTTTCCCAAAAATGTCTCCATTCGCTCATTTTACAAGGTACCATAGGTGACACGTGTCATCCGCCACGCCCCCTAGCTTGGCAGACCATGTGGCGTGAGGCAGGAGTCTCAAGGGCAGCAAGACGGCTCCTACCGAGCCGCATAATGCGGCAGCAATATAGCAACACTGTGGCACTATGCGCAATTAAATAGTACTAATCATAATTAATTAGTGCTATTTAAAATATTAAATTAATAGCATTTTTATTTATTGCTAATTATATTTAATTAGTGCCAATTCAGCATGCACAATATTTTATTACACTCGCAATTAATTAGCACTAATTATATTTAAGTAGTGCTAAATAAAATTAAAAGTATTTTGCTGGATAAAATTCAAGATATATTCCTCTTGCTACTGTCTCACTCTGACAATAAGGCAAAGAGTCACGAATGCATCACGCACCCCACTCATCTCAGTCCCGTTATGCACGCATCTCACCCTCACTTTTTTCATTGCTCACCCCCTCCTTTTAAAAGGCACTACTTTCACCATTACTATTTATTTCAGCTAAAAATCATAAACCACAATCTAATATCTAAAAGCCATTAGTTGAAACTAGTGCCTTTTCGAAGGAGGGTGTGAGCGGTAGAAAAAGTGAGAAATATGTGCACGTGACGAGAGCGAGAGTAGGGTGCGTGATACACTCGTGACTCTTGCCTTATCCCTAAGCGAGACGGTAGCAAGAGAAGTAAATCCTGAATTTTATTCCGCGAAGTCTTTTAATTTTAATTAGCACTAATTAAATATGATTAGTGCTAATTAGTTATGAGTGCAATAAAATATTATGTACGCTTAATTAGCACTACATAGCGCTAATTAAATGCAATTAGTACTTCATAAAATACTATTAGTTTAGCGCTTCAATTAGCACTAATTAATTGTGTTTAGCGCTAATAAGATGAGCTACAGTGTGCTACAGTATGGTGCAGTGTTGCATGCCATCTGGCTTGCTGAGCTAAGGAGCATGACAGATGATATGTATCGTCTGTCATAACTTTTAAGTTCGGAGAGACGACCATTTCTTAAAAAAGAAATGAGCCACCGAAGGCATTTTTGAAAAAAAAACAAGTTTACTAGGGGGCATATTCGGCTTGGCTTCTGCAATCTGAGAACACGGTGATTGTTCGTGACGCAAACAAGAAGGCTCGAAATGGACAGTTTTTTATATAAAAAGAAAGAAAAGAAAAGGAGAAAGGATAACTCGAAACAACTAAAGAAAAAGGGGAAAAGAAAATAAAGACGCCCCCTGTCTCGTAGAACCGGACAGGCCCTGCTGATATTTCCTCCACAACAAGGACACGGCACCACGCAGAATCGAAGACCCGCAGTGAAACCAAAACGAGCTAGTACACTAGTGCTCTTTGGTAGCATATAGGATGGCCCAATCGATTTTTTTAGCAAATTAACAAAAAGTCAAAGATAGGTAAATCTAAATAAAAACTGATTTTTAATAGGGAATAACTTACAAATTGATCAACATATCGATACAAAGTAATATTGTTTAAAGTCAAATTAGAAGTATAATATTTTACCAGCTACGGTCTACAAAAGTAGATGTAAAAATATATTAAAGATTGATATGTATGTGTTTTTTCCGTTAACCTGTACAGAATGTTTATAGCCTAAAATAGTTGACTAACTCAATCTTAAATTGTACCACAAATCTCCCTCTTCATGTTGACTTATCTACCTTCCAATCTTCTTATTTCCATTCTTCTATCGAAGATTTCTTTCTTTACACCTATTTGTTCTTAAGTTGGTATTTTCTAGAGACTTCTTAGCATGACCAATGATTAATTATGATCTCACAAATTTCGATATTTTTTATAATTACGTCAAATATCGAAAACACCCTTGCCGACTATTTTACATGCCAAAATGTGAGGCGACGATGATAACAACGCAACAGTAGAGGCTACCCGGAAAGTGAGAAGAGTCGCCGTGATCCACAGACATCACATCAACATCAGGAGCGGCTTTCTCCCAGTCCCACTTCCACACCGGTCCATTGTTCTTCCGTCCCCAGGTGAGACGCGCCTCGCTCCTCCTTAGATTTGGGTGACACGACGTCATCCAGCCCCACTCCACTCACTCGACCTCCGTCGTCGTCTTCTCTCCGACGAAGACTAGGATTTTTAGCATCCTTAGTACTATTTATCATTTATCACTGTATTTATAAAAATAATTATATATCTAATATATTAACAAAAATGGCGTTTTTGTTGAACCAAGCAAACAAAATAAATTAGGACAGGTGATTAAACCAAAAATTGGCTTAATCACTTATCCTAATTTATTTTTTTGCTTGCTATTTATTTGAATTTTTAAATATAGCAAATAAGTTCAAAAAAATTATACAATTTTATATTCAGCCGCCTGACATAACGTACTTAGCTATGTAATTTTTTTTGTAATTGTATCCATTGTGAATGTTGCTTAAAATTCATATGATTTTGATATTTGTAAAACTTGTTACATATAGCAAACGAGCTCTAAAAATTACAAAATTTTTAGGGAAGCCTCCTAACATAGTTATAGTAATTGTGTGTTTTTTTAGATTTTTATGTGCTCTAAATTTACCACATTAATTCATATTAATTTAATCATAAAATTAATAATACTTAGGCATCTTTTTCAGTGTATGACCTCTATTCTTTGCACATACGTCGGTCTGTTACTAGTGTCCTTCACACGATTGTTACTCTATCGTGTCATCCCCTCACGTGCTCTTTTGTTCGCACTAACGTAGATGAAAAATATTGCATAGACGGAAAAATCTGAGTAAAAAACCCTGAGTTGTTTAGCAATTCCTAAGATTTTTTTAGAAAGATTTTAGTATAAACAGAATTGCAAAACCACCGTTAACACTATGAACTTCCTAAAAAGACAAAAGCAAAAAAGTACTGGCTTAAGCATTTCTACGAGCCCTCCAATAAAGAAGAGATCTTTTCGTGTGGCGACAGGCGAGGGACTCGCAGCGGCAGAGCGCATGTGCCAACGGCGACAAGGCCGATGCGCCCGCGGCCGTGCCAATCTTCTCCCTCCACCAATGAGGAAACGACCGGCCGGCGACTCCGCCGCCGTCGCGCTCGCCGATCTCCCTCACGGGAGGTTCCACAGCCCCGTCGCCCACACCGTTTCAAGTTCAACCATCATAGACAAGATTCATTCAGCTCCGGTACTCGAAAGCGAAGACGTGAAACACAAGACATGAGACACCATATTATTTAGGATGATAAAGATCATTTACTTGAGCAGATGATTACATACATTACATGGGGGGCTCCATCACCATTGGTAGATGAATCGGGGAAAATATTTAAGCTGCTACGGTACAAAATATGCTGTGGGCGGAATCCTTAATATAACATTAACAAAATGGGAAATCAACCGGGGGGGAAATCGATCCATCTTCGGCTAGTCGATCATGCAGAAACGACGACGATAAAACAAACATCAAACTAGGTACTCCGGAATCAACAGAAATAAGCAGCACCGGTGGTCGCCACCGTGCCCGTGCCTCCACGGCGGCGGCGACACCGAAATCCGGCCATCTTCCGTCTTGATCGTCACCATCAGCTTCCATGCTTCACCACCACACCCTATGCACAGAGGACACAAGCCACCTCCCAATTCCATCTCTACACTCCTTTTTCTAATCATTTTTTTGGTATTTTCCTACTACCTCAAGAATCCCAAAACAAATCCACCCTCCTTCCATTCCATCTTGCCTCCCTTCCACCGACCAAGAATATTCACATGGTGGTAAGTAGATATGTACAGGAATTAGCAGGAACTGAAAATAACAAAAGAAAATTCGAGGATTTTTTTTTTGTGCCATCCTTTTCTTCTTACCGCCAGCTTCTCCATTGCCATCTTACTAATCACAAAAGGCACCTCCAAGAACTGCTTGCTGCTTGCCGCTGTCTCAGTTGATGAGATCGGAGACCCAGCCAACGTCGGGGCCTCCAGCTCCGGCGGTGTTGGCCGCGTTGCCGGAGACAGCACCGTCCCTGCTCAGCCGCTCGAACACCTTCTCGCGGAGAGCTCTCCCGGACTCCACCCTCTGCACTGGCTGCTCCTCGTCGATGAGACCGAGGTCCAGTGGCTCCAAGTTGGCCATGAAGCTTGAGGCGGTGGTCACGATCGCCGGAGTAGCCCTCGGGGTGGAGGGGAGGCTGTAGAGCCCGGTGGCCTTGGGTGACCCGTAGGCAACAGCTGAGGCGGGGTAGCCTGACCACCCGCCGGACGGCGCCGACTGCACTTTGCTGAGGCGGAGTTGGCGGAGCGAGGCCAGGACGTCGCTCACGGGCGACCCTACGCCGGGCCAAGAACCGCAACGGATGGCGGCGGCCCCGTCCGGCGACAATGGCGGGGACTCCGACGGGGGCGACTTGGGCGTCGACATCAGGGTACTGGTCGGCGACGACGCAATGATGCTCTTGGTGAGGTAGCTCTCGAACGCCTGGCGGCGCAGCGGCGAGCCGTCGTAGGACTCTGCCAGCGGCGACGAGGCGGCGCCCCTCGGGCTGGACTGCTGAGGCGGGAGGACGCGGAGCTGGTCCGGGGTGTGGGCGAAGAAGCAGACGCGGCGGCGGCAGGCCGTGCCGTCCTTGCACGGCTGCGTGCGGTAGCGCGCGGGGTGGAGCCAGCACTCGAACACGCCGTGCGCGTACTCGCAGGCGTCCCCGCGCTTGCAGCCTCCCTTGCGGAAATCCGGGCACGCCGTGCCGGAGTAGTGGTACTTGCGCGGGTCGCGGCGGCGGGCCTTCTCCCTGGGTGAGCGAACGGGCACTCGGTCCAGTCGTGGCTGCGCCCGCGCGCGCACCGCCGCACCTTGAACTCGTACATGCGGAACTCGTCGCACGCGTAGGCGTCGACCGCGGCGGCCATCGCCGCCGCCTCCTCATCGTCTTCCGCGCACACGCCGACGTCGTTGGACGGCAGGAACTGCCGCAGCGCGGGGAGCAGGTACGGCGTCATCTCATCGCCGGCGGCGGCACCGCCGCCGACGTCCACACCGCTCACCGGAAGGTTCCCCCACGGCGGGACACTAACCCCTTCTCCCATCATCATCATGGCTGCCGCGGCTAGGATGCCTGTGTGTGTTCTTCTCTACTGGTCTATGGAGATCTCGTGGACTCGGCTTATGCGAGTGGTGTGGGCTTGGGACAGATTGCGAGGACGAACGCGAAGCGGTGCGCGCTTATAAACTGCTCCTCTAACCGTGGTCACCACCCTCGTCCACCTGGTTAACCGCGGTTACCCTAACCAGCGTTAACACAGGCGACAGGTAGTTGACGCCGTTCGCGCCCTATACGGCGGTGGATGCGCAAGAACTCTACTCAAATCACTGACAGCCATACCCTACAGTATCTCGCAGCCCACCGTCAGTGAGACAAGCTGAATCACTTCCGGGATAAAATGTTGGATGGGGAGCAAGACACGTGGCGGGCGGGGAGGGACGGTGTCAGGCATGAGGAGGGCGTGGTGGATGGGGGCGCAGGATTTAGGACACGTCGTGAGGTACGGGGGAGCCCTAGGATTTTCTGGGGGCAGTTTGGGGTTTGTGTCCGTCCGTCAGGTTGAGATATTCGTGTAGGTTGTAGAAACCTTGGGTAGGGACTGGGGACCGGGGGCTCTGCAGGGTTAGCTTGGAGTTAGGGTTAGCTTGGAGTTTTCTGCTTCTGTTTTATGTCTAAAGAAACTAGGAACTAATATTTTATTTTTAAAATAGTTTCTTTACTCTTTGTATTTCAATCTCACTTAAAGTAAGAGACATATTATATATTGTACTTCTCTCATTCTTATCTCGTCATCATATCTCTTTCATAATTTCTCATCGTTCGTGTACTTCTTTCAAAAGTTTTTTTTTCAATTAGTACTACTTATTTTAAGATAAAAGACAGCCGGTATAGCCAAAAACATTCAATGCACTCAATATGAAGATGCCCTATGAATTGGGTTTGCCTTTCCTAAGCATAGAGCCCTGTCCTGCTGCTGCATGTTTCAATCTTTGGCTGCATCCCCATTTTGGGATATGGCAAGAATAGGATTAACTTTTAACACAACGAATATACTAGTATTAGCTGGTAAGATAATTGGAGTGAAGCTTCAGTTGTGGATAATGATTCTGTCAGTGCACTATGATTTTTAGTTTGCCATTGGATTGTTTTGGCTGGGAGTTAACTGAAAATTCCGTGTTGTTCTTAAACTTATACAAGAAGGGCTTGTTCTTTTTGGCTGCGGCTTATAGTTTTTGGTTGAAATTTTTGAATTTTGGTTGTGTATGTTATAGATTACGGAGAGATATATACTTACTTGCAATTTTGGTTGGTACAAATGTTGGGCTTTTAACGTGTAGATCGTTTAACTTGTAGATCCCGTCTTGAGAAAATACTTCGTTTGAAAATTAGGTACTGTACCAAAAGTCAAAAGTCATCAACTTTTGACTTGAAGAACAGGTCCGAAGGCAAATTTGGTTTGTATAGCATTTATCTAATTTGCCATAGTTTTTTTTTTTTGGAGTTACTAACATTAGGGTGCCAGATAAATTTCACAGTCGATGTTTATGAAGTTACTAACATTAGAGTATAACAAACTGGCAATGACAAGGTTGCATTTACCAAAATTTTTTGTTGCGTGTATATCAATTAATCTAGCTGTTTCAAGAAGTATTTGGGATAAACATGTACTAAATCAGACGTTACATAACATATTCGAAACTTGTACAGGAAATTTGTGTAGTCCTCTTTTTTTTTAGAAAAAAGAGTGAAAATGGAAGCTCGATCCAGCGTAACAGGGACCGGCTAGGCGGGCAGCGCCCGCAAGCGGCAACCATCCAACGGTGGTCCCCGGTTTGGGATGTCACGAGCCACGTAGGCACGGTGCCCGTCGCGCCCACACCACTGAGTGAGTGAGTCGCGACACTGGGAGGCTACGTGGCGCTGGTGCTGAAATCTTCGGAGAAAAAAGAACGGGTGTCAATGTCAAGTTAATCCCCGCGTGCAATCGTCGGAGTACATAAATTTCATCTTTTTTTAGAGGGATTAAAGCTTTATATTAAGTATGTTATTATTTGAGTTATTACTTAATTGTCCTTGCTCTTGAATTAGATTTATGATTTGGGTTTCGTGGAAGTTTTAGTCTAATCTCTTACTTGGTTTATCTTGCTGGAATATGCGAAAACAGATTTGTAAGACCTCGTGTCTTAGATCCTCATGAGCAAAACTAATTTGAGAATTAGAGTTTTTGATACTCTTAGAACTAGATCTAATTCTTTTCTATTTGGTGAGCCCTAGCCAAAAATCCTTATGTTTATTGAATGGTTTAGGCTTAAGTCTCTCACAAAACTTGCAAGCGTTTGGATGGGATTTGAGCATTCTTGAGATTTTATCTTTTGTCCAAGGAGGTGCTTAGGTCTAGAATAGGGCACCGGTAGTACTGGTCCTAGATATACGATCAAATCGATCTTTCGATTGATCTGGTCAAAGGCCAGTAGTCGAACTGATCAGCAGTCAGACTGCCAATCAACATAGGCCTGACCAACCTTACTAAAGAAGCTAGTTTTGTTGATTCTTGTTAGTATCTTGGTATGATCTAAACTCGATGTCTATCATAGTCATTCGAGTGAAGATTTTTAATACTTTTAGGGGAAAAGTTTAGGAAAATATTTACCCTCCTCTGATTGCCATCATCGGTCCTACATATGGTATCAGAGCTTGATTGAGCTCTTTCTCATCGATTTTAACTGGTCTTAAAAGCCATGACATCATATAGGTATTTCACTAAGCCACCCGTCTTCGATGGAGTCGACTTACCATATTGGAAGGCGGGGATGGCTACTTATATTCAACCTCAAGGCTATACCATTTGGAAAAAGGTCGAGAGTTCCTATGTTGTTCTTGCCGATGATCATATCACTCCCGCAAATCTATCGGATGTGGAGGCAAACAACAAGGCTTCTAACCTCCTGATTCAGGGACTCGGGAAAAATGAGTTTGACTGTGTGTTTCATCTCACTTTGACACACGATATTTGGCCTACTCTCGCCGATTGCCATAAGGGCTCTACAAATATAAAGGAGGTGTGTCAGAACCGATTTAAGAAATAATATCAGAAGTTTGAGATGAGACCAAGAGTCTTTAGATGGGTTCTTTGCTCATTTGCACAAGATCCTCAATCACTTGCGTGTTGTTGGTATGGTCTTATCCCAACTCTAAAAATGTTACGTCAAGTCCTTGGAGCCTTGGACATAGTGGTTTAGGAGATGAAAATCACTAACATCAATGACACGGTTGTTATGAGTGAGCTCACTTTGGATAGGCTTTACCCAAGGTTGAAGACTCACAAGATAGATGTGCTCTCTTGCAAAAGCAAGCTTGAGTCGATGGCACTTGTAACTAATCCTACGAAAAGTCTTCTTCTAGCCTAGTTAAATCTGCAGCTTTGGATTCTCTTTGTCTACATTGTATGCTTTGAGTGATGATGAACTTGAGTAGTTTTCGAACTGATGTGGTCAAATCTACATGATCGAAATAACATGGTCGAAGATCAATGTGGTGGTCGGAGATCTATGTGATCTAAGATTGACAAGATCGAAGATCGACATGGTCGAGACATGAGTGGTCAAAACCAACGTGGTTGGAGATCTGTGTTGTCGAACGAACAATTTGGTCAGAGACCTGAGTGGTCAAGCCATCCGACGTGATCAAGGACCAGTATGGTCGACGATCGATAGTTTCAGTTCTGTGTGAGCAGTCTGAACGGCTCTGTGTGAGCAATCCAAACGGCTCTATCCGAGCGGTTCGAATAGCGAGCCTAACTACTGGCTCTATGTGAGCGGGACTTTTGAATTGAGGAATGACCGGCTTTGTGTAGCGGTATATTTTTTCAGAGAGACACTCTCGTGGGAGTCCTTCTCGTCCGTGGTGAATTTGTAGTTTCGCATATGTGTAGCTGTACATCCGATGATCGGTAGTACCGAACTTTATGTGTCAGAACCACCAGATGTGTCTGTAATGGTTAGTTTTTCTGACCATTGCGGGAGTGGAAGTACCGGCCTTAAGCTTGTGGTACTTCCAAAAATCCTGTTTTCTCAAGTAGTAATCCTGTTTTGCTAGTTTTTGTGGTTGGATATATATACCCCCTTGAGGCCAGTTAGAGTTAGGCTTGCTATATCTTTTGACACTCTTTTAAGCTAATATGAGGTCATCCTCTCAATTGTATATGTGTTGCATCTTGTGAACAAGGAGATTGCAAGTGTTGCATCTCGAGGTGGATTTAGTATCCATTTGAGCTTGTGCATTCGTTGCACGTGGTGAGAGCCAAACAACAGGTTTGACTTATTACTCTTAGAGATTACCGATTCTTAGACATCGTTAGAGGTGTCGTGCGTGATGATCTTGTCAAAGAAGGTTGTGAGAAGACCCCGCGAAATGTGAAGGTTAGAGCTCACCTACTTGGAGTGAGAAAGTGCTAACACTAGTGGATTTGAGCTGATTAGCTTAATTTGTGGAACCAGTCCAATTCGTTTGGGTTACCTCAACATGGACTAGGGAGATCGGCAAGCATTCGAACACCACGGTAAACAGGAAACGTATCATTTGTGGTTTGTTTTCTTGTGCATAATTTATATTCATATAATTAAATCGATTGCTTGTCATCTTAGGATTATAAATCTTGACATAGTCTTAATTTATTGGTGCATTTAGAAAAACATAATTGCTTTAGGGATTTATTTGTGCTAAATTAAATTAAGTTAAACTTCCACATTATAACTTGGCCTTAGCCAAATAGAAACAATTGATAATGGAAAAAAGATTTTTAATCCGCCTATTCACCCCCCTCTAATCGCCTCCTCGATCTTATAGGGAGGTCGGTGGCGTGCTCCCCAGGCGCCAAGGAGCACCCCAATTTTTTTTGCGTATTTTTAAGAATTAATAAATGGTCTTAAAAATCATAATTTTTTGCAAATTTAACAATTATGAATTAGTCTGGGAAAATTATTTGCAGGATCTTTTTAATATAGGAAATGAGGCTTAAACATTATAGTATTGAAAGTTTTTCCCTACATCATTATGGTTCTGCACAACGCAAATATAAAATTTCATGAACTTACACTTCCATTTGATCCATTTTTTAAATTCAACTCCAAAATCAACCAATTTGAAATAATTTTTAAACAAGGACAATTCACTATACATATTTGCAAAATCATAATTTTCTTGTGCTATGTCACACATTAGGAGCATGTTAGAATTTTTCCAGAATTTTTAGACCTCACTCTTTGCTTGTAAATAGTACCCTTTATTACCATTTATATTATAAATCTAAAAATTTTCTTTCAACAGTACCTCCAAATATTTTCCCCACATCACTAACTTGTTAAAGAATAGTTCTATGAATTTTCATAATTTTTGGAGTTTGTATATTATTTTAGATATATCCGGTCTCTCGTATGTTGCTAGGGGCATTTAGGTCTTTTTAAATTATTCTATCTTTATTACATGCTGTTAATTTCAGATAAATGACAAAATGGCACAAATGGTGATTTCGATATTAGTTACATTTCCGAAGTGTCAACTATTTTTATTTTTACATTTTCATTGCAATTATCATAGTTTTACCCTCCATTCAAACTAACTAAAATCTACATGTCTAATATTTTCTGCAAAATGCCATATAAAATGCTAAGCATAATAAGTATTTTCAAATTTTAAAAAATAATCTTGTTCCTATACAAACAACATTACGTATACATAAGCACCGATATTCACATAATTACCTTGACCGAAAACAATTAAGCGACCGTGCAGCGTCCAATGACATGTGGGGCGGGTGCTAAGAAAGTGTGGAATGTCACAGTTACGTCAGTGAACCAAATAGCTACCTAAAACTATGGCACATCTAACTTGTAACTAGATAATTTTTGATCATGAACCAAATAGGCCCTTAGGAATTCGTAGGCACGCATGAGACGTGAAATGCAACAACAGTGTCCGAAACGCCACATATCCCATCGAAGTAGGAGGCGCGAGCGCCAAAAACGCTGACGGTCGAGGTGTGCTCGGATCAACTCTGGCCATGGAAGGATCAGTGCTCTCGGTAAAATGCGAAGCGTGTCAGTGAAAGGCGAAACCGTATTCATGCACTGTAAATACTACTGATCAAGTAAGAAATGCTTGTCTAAATAATGAACGCGTAGACGTCTAGCACGCACCGCACGTGTCCGAACCACAGCACAAGAGGACATTTTTGTCTCATTCCAAACAACTTATGTCTTTTAGCTTTTAAAAGCTAATTTTTAAACGGAGAGATTTTTCAAGCTGATTTCTATAAGCTATTTATATAAGTCATTATAAAAAATTTTTAAATAAAGTTGCTTTTGAACGCAAGTGTCGCTTACTTTCTTTCCTCGAGGCTATATATATAATCTTAGAATCGGATTACAATAATAACTTTATTATAACTTATAAAGCTAAAGGTTTAACTATTCTTTTGTATGGTTGATAAGTCTCTTAGACCATCGGGCCAAATAGATAAAGGTGAGTACCACTCTCCTAACAGGACTTAAACAGGGTTTTCATCTTACCCTGATTCACAGTGCTCACTAACAGCGAGCAGATGACCGGTTATGATGGAGATCAAGCAGAAGAGGATAGAGGAGAGAGACGGGGACAGGGGGGGGGGGAGGAAAGAAAGGAATCAATGGGAGGCTTGGAGGGGGCGTGGGAGGCCAGGGAAAGGCGCACGACGTCGCTCCACGCGGCGGGGCTCATCACGAGATGTGGCGCGCGCGCGTACGGCGCGGTACTGCCGCTGGGCCGCGCCGCCCTCGTCCTCGAACCACTCCCCCCGAGCCCCGACACGTCGGGACGTGTTCTCCCAACGCCACTACACTACGACGCTCCCATCTATTGCGCTGCGAGTACCTGCTACTGCTGCCTGCCCATTTGCTTTGCCTTGGGGCTGCTCCAATATGCTTTTTAAGTCGCGGTTTTAGTTGTATCTGTTACATATATGGTAAAAAAAAATACTATAACGACTATTATTTTTATAAATTATTTAATTAAAACATAAAAATTATTATATTATTATAGATAATATAAAAATTAAAAATTAAAAGTTGACGTTTTCTGTCATCGAAGCCCTTGTCCTTCCTTTTCTTGGCCTCTGTTGTACCGCGTCGTGTTCGTAAAATGAAAATCTTACTCTACCGTAGTGTACCTGCCCTTTATATCCATTCATAGCTACTATCTCGTAATTTTCGACTTCTCGCATGCTGGGGTACCAATGTACCATAATAGAGTAGAAACTCATTTCGCACACCTTCGCTACTACGAGCATGCACAGCGCACACTGTAGGGCCTCGTTTATTTCGATTTGTGTTTCTACCTGATTTATTTTTTACTATTTCTAAATTTATTTTTTTCTAGTTTTTTAGCTTTTTTTGAACTTTTTGCCATTTCTTTTTTCTCATACTCGTTTCCGTTGTTCGTGATGGGTTAACCTATTTTTTTCTGTTTTTATTTTTTTCAATTTAGTTATACCAAATAAGCCACCATCAGCTATAATGCAATTTTAGTCAGTTACAGTACAATTTCAATCATAAGTTATTTTATTTTAGTCTAATCGAACGGACTTAGAGAGTGTGTGCGCTACAATAGCTAAAGCTAGCACAAAAACATCAACTCTAAATCTCTAATGCATAATAGCTTCGTAATGGTTCCACAAAATCTAGTACTACAAAGCTACCCCTCTTTAACTCCAATACATAGTAGCTCTACCAGTTCATAAATCTATGTTTTTGGAAAATACACTTTAAAAGGAGTTACTCTTAGCTAGACTCACACAAACTAGTTAAAGTTGTCCTTAAGGATCTGTAGCGTCGTTTAAGCCCTGCTCATTTCAGTTTGAGTTTTTGGTTTTTGGCTTATTTGTCATTATTCATAAATTTTGTCTTTTTCTGAATTTTTTGCTTTTTTGCCGATTCTTTTTTTTCCGTATTCGTTCGCATTGTCAGTAATGAGCTAATATATTTTTTTATTCTTAATTTTTTAAAATTTAATTAAGTCAAATAAATCACCTTCAGATACAGTAAAATTTCAGTCGCTATAATATAATTTCAGCTATAAATCATAGCTTTTTGGAGCCAACGGAGCGGAGCCTAAAGCAATCGTCCTCGCTGACTGACAGCGTACGGTGCATCACTCACTGATCCTCTAGGAATAGAGACCTGCAAGGGAAAATGTTTTCCAAGTCGCTCTCATTGCCATGCTCGAATTTCAGAGTTTCCAGATACGTTTCAGACACTTTTCACGCGCGTGGTCGGCCGGCCTCCGGTACACGTGCGAGCTCCATGCCTTCGGAATTTGACGGGTTTTCTTAAAAAGAAAAGAGTATATATATTATTATTAGCAGCACCACTACAGTACTGCTGTGTGGTTCCATCAGAGCTTTTAATGGATACACCGTGCTGCCATAAATCGGGCCATTCATGATAAATGTAGATTGATGGGGGAGCAGCAGCACGCACATTAAGATGGGCCACGTTACCGCAGATCTCTCCAATTCGCAGAGCTCACCGCGTGTCACTGGATCCTGGCTTGTCGTCACTGTGTCGTGGTTTCCATCGAGTTAGAGCAAGTTCAATAAGAGCAAGTCTTATAATACAGCTTTCAGCTAGTTATATAGATACTTATAATTTACTTAGAGCAAGTACAATGGTGCTGACTAGATTGCCTCTAGTGAAATCCACATCAGCACAATCCTAAGTGGAAGAGAGAAAAAGAGAGAGAGAGCAAGGTGACCTCTAGCACATTATACGAGGAGAGAGATAAACCCCTCATGCAAGAGGTGACCTCTGTTTGAGCACATTATACGATGTGGAGAGAGAGATAAACTACCCTCATGCAAGAGGTGACTACGTGAAATAGATCGATATATTTATGTAAGTATTAAATGTTTGAGTGCTTTAGTAGAGGTAACCTCTACTCTACTCATTGTATTAGCTACCTCTATATGAGCCACATGTAGTCTTTTTGCTTATGTGGCTAGTCTTAGAGGTGGCAGTCACCTCTTCTATTGTACTTGCCCTTATCAGCCTACTCATATAGTAGTTACAGCCAGCTAAAGGCTGTATGATCTACTCCTTCCTCTCACAAAGTTTCTTGGTTCTTGTGCTTCAGCTGGCTGTAAGCTTACAGCCCACCTCTCTTCTCTCTTCTCCACCTCAGCATACAACCAGCTTACAGTCTCTTATAATACTTGCTCTTAGAGCAAGTGTTTAGCTATAAATCAAGTTATAAGAGCCAAGTTATACAATAATTTGTCTTCTATTTGTCTACAAAAGATTTTTTATTATTATGTGGTACCATGTTTCACATTCTCTTTCCTATTTCTCCTCACATACATTTATTATCTTGGGCCACTTCTGCATAGGCTCCCGTGCTCAGCTTGTTGCTTGCATGAGAGCCAAGCTCTCATCTCTCTTCTCTCTTCTCTCCTCCATGTCAGTAAAAATGCTGACTAGCTTGACTATAAAATCATTATTGTACTTGCTCTTAGATGCGATTTTTCTCGCTACTTCAGAATTCAGATGGGGAAAAAAGAAAGCGTAAATATCCGCTCCACATTGTAGAGTAGTTTTCCAATCGAAGGACAGAAGAGCGTTAGTTTGCACAATGTACGTGTTTTCAATGCATGTACATCTATACATATACAGATTTAGAGGCACGCTTTCTGCATACATACATATTCAACACTCCGGCTTCCGTGGTCTAAACGCACATCCCATCTTAGTCAAAGTCTGTTCAAAGAAAACCCACCACCTCTGTAAACTCTTATGTCGCTCTCCATCTATTTTTTTTGTGCTCAGATGATACGGTAATTGACTATCTTAGGAACAGTAAATCTGAAATTTTGATACATTAATTGCTTTTTACAAAATTAAAACATATTTACCATTGATCACTTTTTGTTAAGCACATTTTTCCAGCAAAACACTTCAGATGGATCATGAATAGGATAAATGGTTTAGGAGATATCGTTGTTCAAAATTTGCAATCAATCCATGTTTCTCTCTCCACTCAACCATCTGCGTTCAGCATAGTAGTAAATCTCTGATAAAGATGTAGAAAAGGCATAAGGAATGCAGTAATACTAGATGTGGTAGTCTTTATCTTGTAAAGATGTAGTAAATGAACAAGATCACATTAATTTCCATAAAAAAAATTGCAGTAAATATCTTGTAGTGTTGCAATAAAAACACAAGGAGGTCGTAGCAAATATATTGTACAAGTTCATTGAAGGCACAATGAGGTTGCAGTAAATATATTATAATGGTGATGTAAACGTAGAAAGAGGTTGTAGTAAATCTGTTGCACATGTTCGGCAAACACACAGTGAGGTTGTAAAAAATCTTTTGTAACATTGTAGTAAATGCACAATAAGATCATAAAAATCTTATGTAACGATATAGTAAATGTTGTATTTGAGAGGGGCAATTTGGGAATTTCCCAATTGAATAAAAGGAGGGATGGAAACCTGCAGGCGGGGCCCACCGGTCGGTGACCAGCGCAAAGAGATAAGGGTGAGGAGACCTTGTCTCCTCCCGATTTGCGTCCTGTGCTGTTCCCGAGCGTCTCCCGTGCAGCCGTTTTGATCCCCTTCGCCCAGATTCGGGATTCTCGGTGCTGCGTGGGAAGATGACGAGCGGAGGGGCAGCGGAGGAGGCGTGGGCTGGCCCGGGTTCCTCGGAGCCGGCCGCTCACGCCACCTCGCAGCGAGCTCTCCTCTCTTCTTCAAAAGGGGTCGCTTGGCTCAACGGTAGGCATATTCGCTTCCAATCCCGATTGCTTCTCTTGAGTGGATCTCCTCTCTGTTCTTCGGTTGGCGAAGATTTGGTCTTCGGGCCATCTTCGATTGAGGCCTTGCTTCCGGTTTCCCGTGTGAACCCTAATCTGAGTTTAAGAAACTCGGGACCTTGGAGGTCTACCCGAGGAAGAAGGAGGTGGCGCCGATTCCCTGCCGTGTCTTGAATGCTCTCGACCAGAGTGTTCTTGTGATCTTGTGCGGCATCTCTGGACCTCGGCTTCTTCTTTGGTTTTCGGCTGAGTGAAGAAGTGCGGCATTGTATCTCTGTGAAGCATCTACCTACTAGCGACAGTGGGTTGATAGATTTTTTGGGACAGCGATTTCATCGTGCCTTGCTCTATTGTTTGAATTCTTCTTTGGTTTATTTGCTTCTGAACAGTTTGGAGTAATGTCTGTTCAATGAGTATATCTGATTCTTTGCAATTTACAGCAGTTAATCTTGATCTGCAATTTTGCTCAAATATTTGAGGGCTGCTGTGAATGTATGTGGGCGCAATTGTATGCTCTGTGATGAACTTAGTCATATACTGGATTTGATCTAGGCAACAGAGTTAGACTTGAGCTCTAGGTTTGATTTCTGCTGGCTGTACTGTAGCTATTTGAGTCTCTGTCTATTAGATCTGGTTACCTGCAATTGAAATTGTGAGTAGTGCAATGATTTGTTAATCCTGGTCAGATTACATTGTTGGTGCAGTAAACCTTTTGGTTTAGTCCTGTTTTATGACTTGTGTGTTACTGCAATTTATCTAATTTGGTCTGCTGCTTATTATCTGAACATCTTTAGATCACTATCACTTATTTCATAGCTTGTAATCATTTAGCGGTACAGAAATTGCACAGATATCTGATCTCTGTTTTATTTGTGTCTGTTGGTAATCATTTTGTTAGAGCTCAAGTCTTATTTCCTAGTTGTTAGATCAATCATGGAGAGTTATGACATGTGCATGAGAAGACCAAAATCTATTATTTTGCGCAACTCTGTTCTGAGAGCAACAATAAAACAATTAATTTGTTACATGCTAGATTTAATTGTTTTATTGCTGTTAGAACTGTTCTACCTGTTATTTTCAGCAGTCATGATATTGTATTATTTGAATATGAATGACAAGATAGAATTTCATGTATATATGCAATTTATGTCATTCTTATTATGCTGGAAATATGTTGTTTATATGATTGTTTTTGCTGGAATTAAACATGGAAATATGCTTATACCGCAATATTTACAACAGTAAACACATATAGAGGTCACAGTAAATCCTTTTAGTAATACAATAAACATTAGGAGATTATAGTAAATGTGCGATAAAGGTGCAATAAGCATATAAAGATGTCATGGTAATTTCGTTGCAATGACACAGAAACGCAAAGAGGGATTTTAGTTAGTTGGGATATGCCCAATACTTTTATTGCACCTTTTTGGCGCGTTATTATATCCTCCTTCAGTTTTTGTTATAGCATAGACGCATTTACCATTTATTGGCAAGACTTATATTGTTATGTTCCTTTCGTCGTCAGTAAGCTACTGGTGACAACCGTTTATGAATCAGAGCTCTCAGTCAAAAGTTTAGAATAAAAACAAGAAAAGAATTCATAATTATATACATGTGTGTGTGTGTGTATATATATATATATATATATATATATATATATATATATATATATATATATATATATATATATATATATATATATACTCTGGAGTATTGCAAGAGTGATAACTTTTGGCCTAACTAGTGACAATAACTTCACGTGTAAAAGACCATATCTAGTTGAGATAGTAACTGATGTACGACCTAACTGATGACAATAACTTCATATTTATCTGATGGTAAATTTCACATTGCAATATAATATAAAGTTACTGCCGAATCATCACTTATACACCAGAAAGCTATGCAGCAAGACCTACGTGTAATGTGTGTACTGGCGCTGAATAGCGCCCCCCGTATGTGTGTATATTTCCCCATCTAATACAATTCAAAGGAGGTGCGCCGAATTTAGAATGAGACGTATCCAGAACACCCTACCTAAGTACGGTACCTAGCAGCTGCTGCCTTTCGGTCAACCTTGAGCAAAGGTGGCTAGCCGTGCCATGTCCAGCGGCAACAAGCAAGGCACCTTTGCTTAGCTTGGATGGCTTTGCTCCCTGCCTAGGCTGTTCCCTCGTTCCCTAGCCAACCATAGCGACTACTCATCATTCCAACCGCAGCTCAGAGCTCGATCCCCTTCCCTTTGCATCAATCTCTTTTCCAGTCTTTATCCCCTGCTGCACCTGAACGCACCGATCGGCGGTCTGCAGCTTGAGACTCAAGGCTGGTGACGGTACAGGCTCGAGCTGAGTTTCCGGAATCTTCTTTGCCCGGACGTTTCAGGAAAATTTCCGGCTTTGTTCACCACGCGCGCACGTTCTTCCTTGCTTCAGCAAGATAGCTAGCCAGCAGTCGCCAAGCGATAGATCTCACACCTTTAATACCTCGCTCGGTTGGGCTGAAAAGCTATAGCTTATAGCTAGCAAAAATTGCATTGTAGCGGCTGAGATTTCACTGTACTTGAAGATGGCTTATTTGGCGAAATTAAATTTTTTAAAGAAATTTAAAAATAGAAAAATATGCTAGCTCAGTACGGACAACGCAAACGAATATTGGAAAAAAGAAATGGCAAAAATCTCAAAAAACCAAAAGTTCAGAAAAAGACGAAATTTATGTATAGTAAAAAATAAGCCAGAAGCTAAAGCCGAAACGAGCGGGACCTTAAATTCTCTCTCTCTCTCTTGTTTTCTTTCAAACGCCATATACTAAGGTCCATCAATATCGAGTTTTCGGCAAGGCAAGTACTCCACTATTAGCAGTGGCGGAGTCAGAATTTAGTTACACTTCGAACTCAGTGATGAAATAATTTAGGTTACTGGGCTGGACCATAAAAATATTACTCAGACTGAACTGAGTTTATCCGGACTATACAATAAATGTTTTTCCATACTTTTGACTAAAGACTATTCTATCTAGGTTGTGGCTCCGCCCTGACTAGTACTACTGCGTTACAAGATGGTTGTTTGTTACACTCTGGGCAACAGGTCTAAATGGGCTGAACACAACTAAGCCCACGGAGCAACGGAGCAACAACCTTATAAGTGGTGTTGGGCCTCTCCCCCCAAAAGACTAATCCAATGAGTGGGGGCTCCCTCACACTTATAAGTTGTGCTTGCTCCTCTCCCACAATCCATATGGGACTATTTCTAACAATCTCCCCCTCACATATGGATTGGACACTTCTGCAACCATGAGGTCTAAGGAGATGTTAGACACCTGAGCTCTGATACCACTTGTTACACTCTGGGCAACAGGTCTAAATGGGCTGAACACAACTAAGCCCACGGAGCAACAACCTTATAAGTGGTGTTAGGTCTTCTGCCCCCAAAAGACTAATCCAATGGATGAGGCTCCCTCACACTTATAAGTTGTGTTTGCTCCTCTTCCATAATCTATGTGGGACTATTTCTAACATTGTTGGTCCATGCAAGGTGCGTGCATACATGTATGGCTCATGTGCATTGCACCGTACAGCATTAATTACATGGGCGCATCACCGACGGCCATTAGGCGTGCGATGCACGGAGATCGACTGGCTCGCTCGGCCCGCCCGCACGTCCGTCTGGATAAGCGCGACACCGTGTTTCGCGTGCCTGGGACTGGGAGCAGTGCACTGCGACTCGACGCGACGCGATGCGGTGCGGTGGACGGACGTGGACCACGCACCAAACCAGAAACCGATCGGGCGATCCAAGTACAGTGCTCCTGCGCGCGCTTTATTCAAGAGTGGGGTTGAGCTTGCCTAGCCATGCGAAGCAACGATCAGACCTTGGTTTCGAGCTATGCTTGCCCATATTTGTTCGTAGTTATCTGTCGAGTAGTAGCAGTACTAGATCGACAGGGACGAGAGGAGAGGAGAGGGCTTTAGGACATGCATCAATGACTTTCTACGAGTAGAATTGATTCAACTGATTTGTGTATGAGTGGGTCTTTGTAGGCGTAGGGCACGTACTCGAGGATGTAGTTTGCACTTTGCAAACAAAGGGTTTTTTTTAACCTTTTTATTGCTGTTGTTGTTGTTCTTTGACGATGTACAAATTCAGTGTGTAAGATAGAAAACATAATTGATTTTTTTTTGAAGAAACAGTAGTTACTATTTATTCATATGAGAAAAAGAAAATATAAAAATATAACTCCAAAAGCCCAACAAAATAAAAGTCTATGAGAACAAAAGCCCAAAAAAACATAATTAATAAGGGTGCCCTTGTGGCCTTATGTAGCCAGGCTTGTCCTCACCTGAAGACCTGCGGACAGCACTCGACCTGGTGCTTGCAGGTTCCTACTTATGTATCCATAGAGGGGTTTCCATAAGCTAGCTAGCACCTGTTCGCAAGGGCCCCACTCACGCAAGTTTCGATCCCTAGGACACGTGTATATTTCTAAACGTCTTATCCCTACCAACTCTCTCCGGCTCTCCCTCTCCTCCTACTATTTCAGAACGTACGTAGACACGTAGTGCAATTATGCAGAGAGTATATGACTGACAGGTTGTGGAGGATTCAATTTGAAGATTAGCCAAGGTGCTTAGAGCTCAAGGTTTGACCGGTCCCTTCCTTCCCGGTAGCCGATAAAGATCAGCTAAGCCTCTGCCTGGTCTTTTTTGGCCTCGTTGCGCATCACATGGCCCTGCATCTGCGTGCATGCTTAATTTACAACCACATGTGTATCACACACTGAGCAAAGCAGCAGGCCAACCCTTTGTTTAGTACTAGTAGCACTAGTACTGGCTAGTGGCTGCTACTAATTTTGTAGGCCCAAGTCGCAATAGGAACCATTCATTCACTCACCTGCCGGTGGTTTGCTTCCGCTTTGAGATTCTGACGATGCGCGTGTGCACGGCATGTGGGGTTTAGCTTACTAATGCAGATTCTTCCTTATCCTCCATCCTGGTCTTAGTGGTCTATATCTCTATCTTATGGTCCATGCAAACTCATTAAAAAAAATACCCAGCGCAGTACTTTCTGTCGCTTGATTCTTGAATGACACGATAGCTTAATGGAAAGCCGTCCCATTACTGTGCGAGCAGATTAAAGCCGCACTTCTTGTGCTAATATATACTATGAGCTACTAATACGAAGAGATGTTCTGTTAAAAGTTCGTAGGAGTAGCTTGAACTCGTTACACAACAAATGGAGCTGTTTTGTTGGATTACTACAGTTGCAAGTGGCAACCATTCCTCCACTGAGGAGAGGAGAAGAACACACGCCGATTTGCAAGTGATCATTTGGCCTTTTTTTGTGGCTTATGGCTGGAAAGCACTGTAGCTGACTGAAAAAACACTGTAGATGACAGAGACTTATTTAACATAATTAAATTTTTTTAAAAATTAAAAATATAAAAAATATGTTAGCCCATTACGTATAATACAAACAAATACGAAAAAAACCGGTAAAAAATCTTAACAAAAAGTCAAAAGTCTAAAAAAAGATAAAATTTATAAATAGTGAAAAATAAATCGAAAACTAAAAGCTGAAGCCAACGATTGCATAAAGTAAGGCCCGTGATTTAGGGCGTTATGGTGCCCAATCCAAGCATGCAAAGTGCCCGGCGGCTGCTTCCATTTGTGGACGCAATTATGCGGAGCTTGTAGTTATGGGGAGTTCTGCTGTTACTGTAGCCTCTCGCTTTTCAGCAGCACGGAGGAGCTGAGGTGATGGCTAGTTGAGAATTGCGGATCAAGTAACAGCGACATGCCGACGTGGCCGCATCGTGCTCGGCTTGATCACGATTAGGCAAGCTGTCTTAAGAGATAAACAGTGGTCGTCCCCCTGGGGACAAGGCTGTGTTTTCAGTAATTTGATTGCTACTACTACTACGGAGGACAAAACAGAACGTCAACTATACTGGTAAAATACCCAGACTAGCTGCACTGCGACGGCAAGATATACAGTGGTACGGAAATGCTTGTGCCGGCTGTGCGAGCCAGCTTGTTGCTAGGTTCGACCTGGCAGTGTAGAAGCCAGAGTACACTGCGTATTACGCTTCCACAGGTAGTGCCATAGCGTATTTTCCTGTCACTGTGTAATACAATTGGGGATACTCAATTGTTGAGGACTTGACACACCATCTCGTCACCTGGGCACCATCTGATGTTAACAAACCAGTCGATAATTTCGTTTTAGCCTCATCAGCTTCCCTATCCCCGGAGATCTTCCGTGCCGGCTTCTGTTGGCAACTGCCTGCTCGCCGGCCGGTCAATCCGTTCGCGTCTGACAAGCCAATCCCACCAACTGAAAACAGATGAGTAAGAACGTCCCGGCCGACGTGGCGCCGCGTGTGTACCCCATCTGTGTTCCGGATAAGATCCTTGGCGTGGAAAGCCTAAGTTTATGTAGCCTAGAAACTGATTAGGTATCAGTATAGTTCTTTTTGTTTGTTTAGCTTGCTTTTGATTTTAAATATTTTAATAATTATTATTTATTAGACTAATAAAAAAAATACGTCTCTATAGTAATATGCAGTAAAGCACCATTATGGATTGTAACCCAAGCAAAGCCGCCGGCGTTTCAACCTCACGGGATTGATCCGTCCGTCCACCCACACATCTTTAGACAGAAAAGGGAAAAGTTTAATGTGAAGATACTTATTTAGGCTCCGTTCATTTTAGTTTGAGTTTTTGATTTTTAGTTTACTTTTCATCATTTCTAAATTTCGTTTTTTCCTAGTTTTTTTATTTTTAAGCTCTTTGATGTTTTTTTTCTCATATTCGTTTACATTGTCTATGATGAGTTAACATATTTTTTATATTAAATTTAATTATACTAAATAAGACACTATCAACTACAGTCTAATTTTAATTAAATATAATAAAATTTAAGCTATAAATTATATTTTCAGTCTAAAAGAACGGCACTTAATCTAGTTAATTGAAAGCAGAGACGGCGGGCGGATAGATAAGAAAGCGTCAACTGGCCGGCTGGTTGCAGATGGAATGTTGTTGAGTACCTTCTTTTAGCTTTGTCGCCGAGACCCGACTGCTGGTTCAGCCACGTACGTCTCTGCAAGGATAAAATACTGGATTAGTAGTACACGGCACAGAATGGAACGGTCAGTCGAGGCTGGTCAATTTAGGGCGGTTTGAAGTTGGTGGTGCACGTATCGGAACCCAAGACTCGAGGAGGTAGTCACTAGTCAGCACGTAACACGATGAGTCAGCAGCCGAGCGAATTTGTTCTCGTTGGCCCCGCCCCTCCTTATTGGCTCCGCCCGTGTCACCCACCACCGCCGTCGGTCGATTTTTTTTTTCCTTTATGTTCATTTAAACCATTTTAATTTTTATCATAGCTTTTTTATTTCCTTTTCAAATCATACCAACCAAAACACAAAAGTCAATAATTGAATTGAACACCTCTAATTTTATACTTTGTTCGTATTAATTTTTGCTTAGAAAAGCTAAAATCTAATAATGAATATTCGATTTTTCGAAGTGATCTGTCCACTTCTCTCACTACCGTTTTATTCTAGGAATAAGACATGGGCCACAGATACATCACCCATACTACTCGTCTTGCTCTCGTCATACTCACACATCTCTCTTATTTTGCTGCACCGCTCACTCTCTTTTTTAAAAAACCGTTTCTTTCAGTCACTACTATTTATTTTTAACTAAAAACCATAAGCTATCAGTAAAACCAATAAAATTTTTCTTAGGATCTGTTCATATTGGTTTTTAAAAGTTGCTTTTCTATAGTAAATAATTTTTCTATAATATCTAGGTTTCAAATAGATTGTCTTTTCAAGGCGGATCTACTAGTCGATTATAGTACACACTGTAATAACTTTATTTATATCGATTAAAAATCACATACGAGTCTCTTTATACAATCCTCTACAAGCTATTACTATTTATAATTTAAAACTAAAATCACCAATAAAAATTAATATAAACAGGATCTTAGTCACAGCTAAAATGTACAGGCCGAAAGCCATAGGCCTGCGGACCATGGACCACATGCGGGTCCGCGACCGAGGCGAGGCGGCACACGTCGCAGGGGATTCTGGAACACGCAGGGCTACGTGTGCGCGCGCGGGTCTCGGCATCGCACCGGCACGCGGTGATGGATGGTCCTGCCCATGCACGCGCGCGGTGGACGGAAGAAAGCGCCGGCGCGCGCGGCCGCGGCACGTGAAATTAAAAGCGGGGCGCGCATGCGCCGGACACGTCGCGCGCGCGGCGTACACAGGCACACAGCGGTGCGCGGCCGGGCTAAACTCCGGAGCACCGTGTTTGCCAGAAACGGATTCAGATCGCCTAACGTTGGCCTCCTGAACTTTCCTCCGCAGTCTATCATCATAGCTATCCATTTTAGATCCAATAACTTATATTCAATCTTTTAATATTTAAAAATATATGTTATAAAGAGTTCTAAATAAATTTTATTAAAATTAGGATTTTTATTTTTAATACTTAAAAATAAAAATTCTAATTTTAATAAAATTTATTTAGAACTCTTTATAACACATATTTTTAAGAGAGTGTCTATACAATATTCGACTATTTTTGAAGACAAAAACAGTCAGATTTTGAGCCATTAGATGGAGATCCAACGCCCTAGATCATTTTTTTGGAGGGGGTCATTTTTTTTTGGAGGGGGGCTTGTATGGGTGGATCCGTTTGATGGAGATCTAACGCCTCAGATCAATCTGACTGTTTTTGTCTTCAAAAACAGTCGAATGTTGTATAGCAATACTCTATTTTTAAATATTAAAAGATTGAATATAAGTTATTGGATCTAAAATGGATGGCTATGATGATAGACTGCAGAGGAAAGTTCAGGTGGCCAACGTTAGACGATCTGATTCTGCCAGAAACGGGGCCGGTCGGCCGGGCTCTAACTAGCTGCGCGGTTGGATGGGCGCGGTGCGGCCGTAGCCGAGACGCCGACCTGCTTCCAGGCTAGAGACACTGCGACCGGACGGCGTGGCGTAAGCAGTACTACTACAGCTCTCGATCGATCGAGTACCCGCCCATCCACACGGCCGTGGGCAATAACCGATGCCGACCCAAGCTAGAGAGCTACCGTATCACTATATTTGTTCATAGTCTCGAGAAGATTTGTATATTTATTTATTGAGAAATATAAAGCATAGTTATTTTTTCACTCACTGTCTCTAATTAAATGCTTTGAAATATTAGGTAACTGTTTTATGTCATTTAATAAATATGAAAGTGATCATTTCTCATTAACTATTTATAAAATTTAGTGCTTTCTTGACCTATGCGTACAGTAAGTTACGGACAAATATAGCTAAAGGCAGGGAGTAGCGATTGTTGTCTCGCGGCGCAGGATTTATTTCCCCTTGAAACGTGACAGGAGCTGAGGAGCAGTACCCATTAGAGCAAGTACAATAATGCTGACTAGGTCATCTCTAGCGAAATTCACGTCAACACAATCCTATGTGGAAGAGAGAGACAAGAGGAGAGAGAGACAAGCTGTCCCTCATGCAAGAGATGACCTCTAACACATCATACGAGGACTTAGAGACGATGCTAGTTCTTAGAGCAAGTACAATAAGGGTTAGCGTCGCCTCTAGCGAAATATTAAATGTTCGAGTGCTTTAGTAGAGGTAACCTCTACTCAACTTATTGTATTAGAGCATCTCCAACAATCCCCCTAAATCTCCCCCTAAATCAAATTATTGGGAAATTGTGTAAAAAGTCTTCTCCAACAACTCCCCTAAACACCCCTATTTCTATTCCCCCAAAACTCTCCCAAAACTTAGGTAGAAACAGGAACTTTCAGGGTCCCCTTCCTATTAGGATATATTTAGGGGAGCTGTTGGAGGAGGAGGCTAAAATAGGTTAACAAAATTTTTGGGCTGCCCCTAAAAAGTGTCTTTTGGGGTGGGTTTTTAGGGGGATTGTTGGAGATGCTCTTAGCTACCTCTACCATGAATTATTTGTACTCTTTTTGCTTATTTGGTTAATCCTAGAGGTGACAGACACCTCTTCTATTAAACTTACCCTTAACCAACCATCTCGTGTCGTGTCGGTACAACTGGAATCATAGTGTTTGGCGGCTTAATCAGCCCAAGAAAAATAAACTATCAGGCCGAGCTGAATGTTTCCCCTTTTCACAATAGCTATAGCCCGTTCTTTGTATCGTCAGGTGCCGTGTTGGGCCCAATCCATCTATTCATCGCGCAGCCAGACCCACGCATCGGGAACGACGATAAGTCACGAACGGGGCCGGGGTCCCGGGAGGCCCTCGCGGCCCACCATGATCTCCGCCAGCCCACCCCGTCCTTGGCTCCGTTAGCCTTTCCAAAGGGACCCGGCCCTCCAGTCCTGGGCCCTGTGGAACTCAACCCCGTGTGATCTCCGCAGACCGCAGAGAATAAAAAATAGGTTAAATTTTTTTAAAAAAATAATACGATTTTATTTATTTATTTATAATTATTTAGGTATTTTTATAAAAATATATATTCTAAATATAGATTCAAATTTTAATTTAAATATACAGGAAAAGAATACAATATCCTATATTAAAAACTATAATATATTATTTAAAAATATTTTTAATTTTTATCGGATCCCTATGGGCCAGTGGGTAGAGGACGACCCCGCCCCCATTCCCCGTAGGGGCAAAGCACCCTCCGCCCTTGATGAGGAAATTCCCCACGAGGCTCCCCACGAGGAAAATTGCCATCTCTAGTCACACATCTCAGAACACATAGAGCCTAATCGTGATAGGTCTGCGGTACTATTCTAAAGTGCTATGACTTTTAGCTCTAAGCTAAAATAACACTATAATGGCTAGTAGTTTTTTCTGATGTATTCAAATAAAGGAAAATAAAGAAAAAAAAAAAAATATCGTTATATCTTTATGGATAATATAATAAAATATATAAAAAATAAAAAAATCGTGTTAACAAGCCAACATGTTTTAAACGGATTCTGTTTGGAACAAGCTTGGTCCCTATGCTTCAAACCGAGAAGGTTTCTTCCTCCATCTAAACCTTCTTCAGGAATTATTTCTGCTGGCTAATGCTTATATCTATGCTAAATGAGCACACACCGTGAGTTGCAATCTGCAGTACTTCCCTGAAAAGTTGAGATGGTGATGGAATCTTCTAGGAGATTTATCAACGCGCGAGCGCTGCAATTCTTTCTTCCGTCATTCCGCATTCACTTTGCATCGCTATCTGAAATAAGGATGGGCTTGTTCATCTATGCAGTTCCGGGCTCCCAGCTCAGATGCAAGGGATTCCACCAATTTGCAATAAAAATTGTTGTAACTTGCTGATGTCAATTGTTGAAGCATTGATGGTTCTATCCAATTACTGTTGCACAATTGACAGTAATCTGCATCCCCATTACTGCTGCAGGGTACATACTAATCATGCCATATCCAGTCTTAGGCACTAATCAATTGTTCTACTTTTGTGTTGCTCACTATACATCCTCCTGTTGCTCCTTAATACTAGTAACAACTACCCTGAAAACAACAGTGGTTCAGATGTCCCGATCCTTGAAAAATCGCCTTGTTTCGTGCACACAAGATGGATATATCACCTTTCCCTTGTGCTAAAGGAAATGTACTACTCTGAATTTAACACTCGAAGATTGACTATTTACTGGCGAGCAGATCCTAGAACATGGCTTCTTTGCTCAACTGTCGCCTTCATATTCCTCATCTCCGCATGAATATTTACTTATTCTTTGTAGCGTCGCTCTTATAGTAATCAGTAATGTTTAGGTAGATATTTTAACTTAGCGCTCTCATGCATACGAACAAAAACTTTCTATGACGCAGATGGAAATAGTTGTTGATACGTTTCTTCTCTTCAAGCACAGATTGGAGTACCGTGCCCTGCATTTTCAATAATGGGCTGAGCAATTTCATTTGTACGCAGGGTCGATGAAAAACACGTTCTCTGTACGAATATACATCGGAAAAATGAGAACAAGATGTTTGTCTTCCCTCAAGTTAGCCTATCTTTCAAATGTAGACGCAACTAACACATGCCTCGCCGAACGATCGAACTGTCGAAGCAACACAAAACAAGAAGGGAAACAAAAGTCAAGCATGAGCTTTGTAGGCAGATTTCATGAGTCACAGTTAGATACATTGTTTTTGAAAAACTGGTCATTGTTTTTGCCGTGTGACACACTTGCAAAAGAAGTGGATCAGACCGCCTCTGTTGGTTCCATCAGTCATCGCTCACCAGACTTCGCCCAAAATTAGGTTGCTGATCACATCCCCAGTTCAGAAAGTCTCAAGGTATTAAGTTACGTGTATCAATCAGCTTATCTAAAAACTTAAGCTTATAAAAAAAAGATGGACAATATACTTCAATATTCAGTACGCAGGTCATGCAATATCTAAGGAAAAGCTTGAGCTTACTTGATCTTTGGTTCTACTTTTTCTAAGCCATTATTATGCTACCTTTCTATTGTGAATGAAAAAAGAGTCGAGCTCTAGCAAGCTCGGCGTGCTAGGCTCGAGCTCGATAAAAGCTCGAGTCAAACTCGAACAAGCCTGAGTTGACGGTTGAGCTTTGAGTTAGGCCTGAGCTTGAGTAGGCTCATCAACACATGACTTTATCACGAAACATTCTCATGGGGTAATCATATAGTAGTAGCTTTCACATGTAATAATTTTCAACAAGAAAATAGAGTTGATCATAACATAACGAGCATGTCTTACTTCACAGGATCAATATGACGGAAAGTATCTAATAGGAGTACATTGCAGCACATATGATAGATTAGAACATAACAACCATCACATCTTAAAAGTTCTTAATAGGAGCAAGCATACCTTAAACAGGTAGACATGATATCACATAGGTTCACTACTACATTATTTTTTTACTAGTTAGCCAAAATGCACCTTAGTTTGTAAACTTGGCAAGCGACAATTTAATACCAAGATCATTACTCAAGGTATTATGAAATGTGATGCTAGCTACCTTATCCTCAATTTTCATGCAGTTAACCAATTAGAAATGGCATTATAGATGACTACATTAGTGTGGGGAGGCTCTAACTCTAAGAAGTTAATGACATGACAATGTATTGATCAATCTGTACCTATGCAGTGAGCAACTAGCTTCATATAACACAATGTTTGGTTAGACATTCAAAGATCGCATGTGAAGCTTATTTTCTTAATATCCTTAAAACCTTTCTTTAGTAGTTCCTTTTTAGATTCATAAAGCTTCATGTATTCATTTCTGATAGTGACTCTAGGCACTTTTTTGTATGCAGGATTTAGTGACTTCAGCAAAACATTAAACCAAGTATACTTCACAATACTAAATGGTAACTCATAAACAATGATCATCTTGCAAATAAGTTTACAAATTCACTTGTAATAATCACATTGATCAAGATGCCTCTTAAAATGAGATGTAGTACCATTGTTGTTCTTCGCTAGCAAACCTTTGAATGCCTTGTAATTCACCTTGCTTTCCATCTCTCCTCTTTTTTTCTTCGATGGAATTTCACATTTCTCAAAGAAACTCCATATTGGGGACTTCTTTCTAGTAGGTTTCGTTAGTCTATCCTCTTGAACCTCCACTTGCTGTTCTTCTAGTGTTGCTGTTGTTGCCATGTTGTCCTTATCCCTTGCCGGTGAAATAACAGATTGTTGATTTTGAAACATATAGAACAATTCATATAGTGTCATCAGAAAAATGTGCAAAAAACAATAAAAAATAAATTTCAGTAATATCTAAATCAAGAGAAACAACTTTGGCAGAAAGCAAGAAATCCTCTAGGCACTGGCAGTCGCAGCAAGCAATCTTCATGAATGGAATACGCAACAAGTCCAGGAAAGGAATAACCCAAATATCCATAAATTTTTAGTTCTTCAAAACAACAAAAGAAAAGGAGAGGTGTAGGAATAGTTCATACTCAATCCGCGGTGGGACTTGGTGTCGGGGTGGATGTGTGGAGCCGAGGAGGTTCTTCGCGGTGGAGGAGGAGCAGGGCATTGGCGGGAGAGGAGGAGAGGTGTCGACGCCTCGATGCTCGGTGCATTGCCTCGTCTAGCCACGTGCTTGGCCGCCCATGTTGTCACCTCGTTGCTTGGAGGCAGAGCAGGAGAGGGCTCAGGGCGGGAAGCGGAGGATGGTGCACTCCGCCATAGTTGGTGGGCAGTGGCCGGCTAGGTAGGAGCTAGGAGACGGGAGGAGCGGTGGCATGGTGGACTGATGGAGCGGTGGCGTCAGTGGGAGCCTGGGTAGGAGCCTAAGGCTGGGGGAAGGGAATTTAGGATTTGAGGTTAGGGAATGGATGGACCGTAACTCTCTAAGTGAATAAGGTTGAGGAATTGAGGCGTCAAGTGAGAGAGACTTGAGTTAGGATGACCGGGGATAGTTTTGAATTTGGACCTAGGGGGCAGCGGGACATGCAAGTAGGCTACGCAAAATAACAAGGCTAGTCGAATTATTCGAGCTCGGCTTGTCAAGTCTCACGAGCTTGAGATCAAGCTCAAACTCAGTTCGTTTAGACCTCAAACTGAATTCGAATTGAGTCTAGGACAAGCCAAATTCAAGTAGCTCGTAAGCGACAAGCCAGCAGTTGCTACGACGAGGTTCTCTAGTTGTTGCGATTGTTGTTGCAATTGATTTTGTAGCGGCAAAAGTGTGTGAATGAAGTATATTTATCGCAACTCAAGCTTATGTGATCCTACATGCTACAGGTAGTTCTGTAATTCTAAAGTCATGCTACTTTAGAACATCGGATTTCTCTACGCGTTGGAATTAGCTTTGATCCCAGGTTAGAAAAAGACCTAAGAGAAGCTTATCCTTCCATATCCCTGTGGATCAAATGATCAAAGATTAAGACTACAGCACACCAGCTTTGTCCGGTTTTTCTTTACTTACCCCTTTATCTCGCCAACCATTTCACATGTTAATTAACAATACTTTGTCAGCATGTGCAGGGGGCCTACGCGCAACTCCGATTCCAATCTGCGGTTTGTATCTTAGCCTCTGCCTTTACTCTACACCATATCCCAATCTAATCTTCTTCTGTCTTCATCTCCCTGATGCCTTTCTATCCTCCTAATGGCGCCATTTTTTACTCTCAAATTGGCGAGTAAGTGTGCTTTATTAGGTACCAGATATCGAACACTAGAATAGAACAGAATTGGGTGTGCCTCGACAATGCATCCGTTCGGGAAAGCGACGCATGTTGAGAGCTCCAACCACCAACGTTGTCGTGCGACTTTAAGCAACAAACTCACGGCTGCCACCCGTCAGTTTGGGCGAGTTACCAGATATTTGTTCCAGGATCCAATCCAATCTTCGATGACACGGACCTGACTAGTATTTCTTGAGGAACCATGCTGGCATTGGCAATAAGAGGTTGAATAATTCCCAATTTTTTAAAAGTATTTAAAAGCTTCATTCAAGCAATTATGATAGTCACAAATTTCAAATTATACTAACTAAGCTAAGCAAAATAAAGCTAGCAACAAAAACCAATAAAATTAGCAGCCTACTGTACAGATCCGATTAGACCGCTGGGGTTGGTCTGACCGTCGGTCTACAGGCGGTTTGATCAGTCTCTTGTTCTCAGATATGAAAATTTCTCGAATCAAAAGCTCAAATCTCAATATCTGTTCAATTCTCATCCAAACACTTCTATGTTTTGCATGAGATATGTTCAAGGCAATAGGAATATAAACTAATCAAGAATCACATGGTTCTTGAACTTGAGTCCACCAAATTAAAGAGAATCGAATCTAATTCACAAGAACACTAATAACCCTTAAATCAAATTACTTCTTACTCATGAGGATCTAAGATATGAGGTCTTCAAGATCTATTCTCGTATATTCTAGCAAGGTAATTTAAGTAAGAGATTGGACTAGAACTTCTACGAGTCTAAAATCACAAATCTAGCTCAAGAACAAGCAAAACTAAGCAAGAACGCAAACAAGAATATGATTGAAACAAAACTTTGATATATTTCAGTAAAGAATGAGTTTTACATACTCATGGATGATTACAATGTGCAGCCAAAGCACCACTATTTTCTCTCTCAAGTTCTCTCTCATAACTATGGAAGAAAACAAGATGGTAGGCAAAAAAAACCTCAATCGTAGAATTCTTGGATCTCTCACCTCCTCTCTTCAATTCTAAATAACTAGCAACAACCCTAATGGCTAACCCATTAAACTTAGCAGGGAAAACTCTCAACTTCACCAATGCGGATTTTACACATTCACGCATGCTTCTCAAAGTGTTTATAAGACTTAACCAGCCAACTCTTTGGTGATTGATCCACTTGTCAATTTCAGCTCTCCTTGACTTAAACCACTTCTCTATGCCTCTCTGTGCCACGGTTTTGATCAAGGCACCAATTCTATATTTGGCCAACTATCAAAATACTCTCTGTGCCGCAGTTTTGATTAAGGCACCAACTCCATATTTGGCCAACTATCAAAATACTCTCGACGAACCGTTGACTCTGCCTTCACATTCACTTCAAAGCATCTTCACATACTTTGACACGCAGCCCATAGTTCCTAATGACTAGCTGTCGCACCTTTACACATTCGGACTCCACTGAACCGTCTCTACGTACATCAGCCTCATCACCTATCACACCATATGCACTAACTCGCATCTTCACGATCCTTATATCTCTGTGCTTTCCGCTTGAGCAACGTAACCTTACCCGGACTTACATGATCGCTCGGACCTCAGCTCCCCGCCTAGTCCCGATACATTCACTACAACACAACAACGTCGTAGGGACATTTTATTATACACTAGAGATGTGTTAAACCATCTCCAAGGGATTGTAGAGTCGTTTTTGTAAAGCATCCTAGAGAGCGCATAAACTGTGTTAAAGACAATAAAGACACATTAAAAAGCGTGTGTAAAAGACATGAGATGTTTTGTAGAGATGTTAAATTGCATGTCTATGCATGTAATGACGCTTTCCTAGCGTCATTTGCTACGTCCCAACAAATATGGAGGCGCTTTTATGGATGCATCTACATATGTATATAAGTTTTGCTAAGACGTTATAGGGTGCCACAAAAATTGTAGGGACGCCTTTTTCTTCTTCAATAGAAACATTTCATGGTGATATACGAATATGGATGCGCATCATTATATATTTATTATTAACAATTTATCTTATTTCACAACTCTATAATGAAGCCATCTCACATACAACATCATATTTCCACCGTCAACGAACCAGAAAATGTAGAGGAATAATGCACTCAATCGTAGGAACAAATTAGTAATTACATTAAGAGGCATGAGTTGTTAACATATGAGTGAAAACCATTAACAAAAGTGCACACACACCACAAAATAGTTGCAAACTTTGTACATGCAGTAGTTCCGTCTTCATTGCATAAGCTGAAAGCTAGATTTTCTGAAACTTTTATAAAATCCAAATTTAACTCAACCGAAGTACCAATTATTTATTACTAACACGTACTAGACTGTGTACTCTCTCAGATCTGTTCATGGAACAAACATCCTATCAGGAGTGAAAACGTACCGGATCGCATACTGGTAAAACCAAATTTGTATACCATGACATGTGAAATCATCAATAGATAAGAGTCGAATGCGTAGATAAGTGTTTCAGGTTACAAGTTTGGCTCTATCTCCTACCTTAATTTAAAGACGAGTAGTCTCTACTTATTTTTCTCAAATCAACCTAGGGGTCTCTTTTCGCGGTACACAAGAAGTAAATTTTACAGTAAAATGAAGACTCAAAAGTGGAGTAACCCCATTAATTATAGGGAGTGTCTATACAACATTCAACTATTTTTTAGAACAAAAACAGTTAGATTTTGAGCCGTTAGATGGAGATCCAACGCCCTAGATCATTTTTTTAAGGGGATTATTTTTTTGGAGGGGGCTTGTATGAGTGGATCCGTTGGATGGAGATCTAACGCCTCAGATCAATCCAACTGTTTTTATCCATAAAAATAATCAAATATTGTATAGACATTCCTTTAATTATATACCCTTCGTCTCAGGTAGTAACACTTTTGAGATGATGCGGCCCATGCAGAGCTTAGTCTATCAGGACAAATAAACCATACCATACTGTTGCAAAAAGAATAAAAGGATCTGTGCACTAGCTAGGCTAGTGATTGCTTGTCCTCAGTATCCACTGCAGACTGAATAAGTGAATATTGTGAGCTCATCTTTCACCTTCTCCAGCGCCAACCCCACTCTGCACTGCCTTTGTCAACATAAAGAAACCATGGTGATGGCAAGAGAGAGTGGCAGCGGTTCTTTATTTTGCATGGCTAAATTAGGCCACTAAAGTTTCATCTCCTGATGATACATGATGGATGACATTGTTTTGCCAAGAACAGACACATACACCACTGACAAAAGCTCTTCTAGGAACAAACCTTCCAAGCATCTGTGGCATGGTCTTTGGATTAGGTGACCCTGATAGTCCCCAAAAAAGTTGTCCTCGGCGACGAACCGGTCTGATCGGCCTGCCGGGCAGTCGAGATCTTCAGCTCCAGGTCAGGCGTCTGGAGATTTGGTCCAAGATTTGGCGATGTGCTGCTCGCCGCTGATGAGCAGCTTGGCATCAGGGTGAGGCACGGAGGCAGCACAGCTTCTGGCTTTGGCCTGCTGATACCTAGAGATAGAGAAGGGAATTCCATTCCAGACACAGAGCTAGCCTCATCTTTCAGTTTACGTTCATTCACACTTGTTGCCTTCCCACCATTTTCAACCTGAAAGAGCAAAGAGTTCATTCATGACAGGTTACTACAGCTCACATCACATGCATGATGTCTCAGAGATGTTGCATGACATGAACGTACCACATCGAAGAGGCTAGACCTTCTCTTCTTCTGTGTGAGGCTGCTTTGCCTGAGAAAGTACTTCTGAGCATGGCTGGCGACCTGCGTTGGGGTTCGAGTCGTGACGAAGTGCCTGGAAATGCCCCGCCAATCACCTTTTCCGAGCTTCTCAAGGCCTGCTAGGAATTTCCGGTGCTCGTCCTCAGTCCATGGAACCCCTGAGGACAATTCACAGAGTAGTTAAGTATGGACGAAATTTGTACATCTTCAAAGGTAGAACAAAGCACTTAATTCAAGCAAACTGAAACGGTGATTGTATATATGTTAGAAAGGACATTGATAGTTGGAAAATCTATTATTAAGAGTTAAGACTCTGAAAGCCAATGATTAAGACAACTAGGCTAAAGTAAGTCCTTGTTTGTGGCAGAGACAACAAGCTTAATGTTACCAAGGTACTCTTAAGTCAGACATGCATATCCCTGCACCAAGTTGGGAGAAAAATAGACTTCTATGGCAAACTTGGAGAAGAGGATCCAAACAAGTCAAATAACCACTCAACTACAATAATCTTCAGAATCTTTTCCTGGTCAAACCTTAGACTTCATGGTGATTAGAGCACTGCCAGACTATATCTGCTAAATTAGGCATAGCAAATCAAGCATGTAACCGTGTTATATCAAACCAACGAACTGCTATGAAAATCACCATGTTTTGAACTCACCCTTCTTCCTCTCCTGAGCCCTGTCCATGAGGCCATCGGAGAGGTACCCGTTGGTCATCTTCTCGGCGCTCTCCTCGATCGACACAGGAGACGACGACGACGACACGGACGGCGAGGAGTTGGACGCAGCGACAGCAGCCGCGTAATAGGCCGACGCCGACGACGACAGGCACTCCATGCTGAAGCACTTCTTCAGAGGGGAAGAAGAGCCTACGTGCAGCTGCACCCCGAACAGCCTCAGGCCACCGCCGCCGCTGCCGTTCTCCAGGCCTCTGTGCCCGCTGCAAGTTCTCGAGTTGTGACCATTGTTTCCGCAGCTAGAGCATTTCCTAGCCATGGTTATGGCACAAGGAAACAAGAAGGTGTAGGAGAGAAGAAAGAAGGAAAGGAATTCTATGGCCTTGAGATAAGATGCTGTGAAGATGTAGCATATGGGGGCTTAATAAAGGAGAAAGATGTGGCA
The DNA here is from genome assembly GCA_036346575.1 of Dendrocalamus sinicus. Classification (NCBI taxonomy): domain Eukaryota; kingdom Viridiplantae; phylum Streptophyta; class Magnoliopsida; order Poales; family Poaceae; genus Dendrocalamus; species Dendrocalamus sinicus. The sequence goes on from CM070642.1 coordinate 4,751,982, forward strand.
ATGGACTAGTGAGTTGTTGGGGAGCTCACACCTGTGCCACATTGACATCATCTCCTTTTATGGTATTGACAATTCAATCCAGACGCTGGGCATGCTGGCCTATTTAACTGCAATTAGAATCCACAGGTATATGCAGTCTTGGATGCTAATAATGCTATTGCTGTCACTGCCATGCTGTGTATATTATTGTATGTACGGTTCATACCAGGAAACCTTTGCTTATTTGCCACTGCTTTTTATAGCGAAAAGATCAACTGACTGGAAAAGGCCTGTGTTTCCTCATAGCCTGTATTACAAAATACTTTTTAATCTTTATTATGATGTACTGAACGTGTATGTCATGCAACAGAAGCTAGATGATGATTTTTGTTTGAGCTAGAGGCAAAAGGATCTCGTCGATATTTTCAAGATTGTTTGTGATTGTTAGAGAGTCATCTTCTGGAGTTTTTATTAATCCTAGCTAGTATCTAGTTTAGGTCATCTACTACTTGAAGGTATCTCATTTTGAGATGTGAAGGTAGCTTACAATGTCTGAGTTGTTGCTCATGTTTTTGGAAGGAACTGTACGCTGATGTTATAATCTAGAAAGGTAAACTTAGTCCAATGTCTTTTTATATTTGTGTTACTTCTAGCCTATCTTGATATAAGAAAATCCAATTGACTGTCAAGAATATTAGAGCAGTAGCAAACTGTACCCTGATTCCTGATGACATTATGTTCTTTTGTTTCCTGCCAGAAGCTTGTTTCATCCAGTATGAAGTGCTACCAAATCTACAAACGTAATGAGAGTGATTGGAATTGGAAAGTCTATTTTGTCGGCCCGTATAAATCAATAAATCACTATGAAAGACATTTCGACCTAACCTAACTGCCCAAGAAAAAAAGAAATCAAGATTCAGTTCCAACAAACAAGAAACAAGAATGATACTATTTTGCTCTGTCTTGACTTGGAATCTCATATTCTAATGCAACTATAAGAAAATTAAAGAAGAAATTTAATGGGATAGGATGTGACAAACAAAAACAGAATATAAAGTAGTTAATGTTGGTGAAGATTTCTAATGTGGTTCTTTACCTTTTCCTTTTTCAAGGATCAAGGACATTGGCCAATTAACAGGAAATGAAATGGAGAACGAAGAGCCCTTACTATGCAAGCAAGCATAGTTATCAAGGTTAGGTGCCAAGATCCAAGTTTGGACAAAAAGGTCATCACTATAACAACCACAAAACGGAGATACGCCAGTACTTTGTACCTTCTAGACTTACATAAGTATTAGAAAATTTGTGCTAGTTTTTTTAGTTCCAAGAAAGAAAATTCAGACAACTGTTTGTTCTACTTCTACTCCCTCCCTTTTGTATTATAAATATATCTAGATGACCTATAGTATAAAACGGATGGAGTAATATCTATTAGAAACAATTGTGCTGTGTGCACTGAACTGTTGGTAGTGCCAATTTTCTATGTTTTTTTTTCATGTACTCCCATCTTTGTTCTCATTCATTGGTAGACCCAAGTAGCCAACATCAGGCCTCTCTTTAATCTGTACATGACTACAAATGGACAACAACAAGTTTGCTGTAATCCACACCATGTAAAAGTAAATTAAAGAAAGTGGCAAAAGGAAGGTATCTCATTCAGATTAACAGTTCACTTGCATTTAAAATTTCAATAGTAAATACGAAAGGACCAGATCCAGGCTTAATTTTACCGGTCAGTTAAGCACATTTGTGCTTTACTGACAAGAGCGATATTTCAGCGTTCTTGGCTTATGCTGTACTATACATGGTAAATTCTTGCCAGTTGTGTGTCTTCATTCATAATTCAAGTTCTGAAAGGCATCATGCATACGCTACAGCACCCTACTGAAAATGAACCCTTCCAATGATTTGAGTTAGCACACGGACTACTCCTCTAAAAGAACTTATTAGAGGTGTTAGGTGTTAGGATCAACTGTACTGAAAAGAACACTTCCTATGCTGTGAAACATCCTTCTCCGTTCATACTAGACGAGATGCTATTTGGATTTTATTGGTGTAATCCTAATAGTATTATATGATACGGTTAATTGATGTATTGCAAGTGCTCCTGGGCTCTCAGAATGAAAATTGTACAAGTTGAGAATGGCATGGGAAAATCTCAATGCCATGACCTCTTGTAGATTCATCATCCGAAAGAAACAAAACATAAATATTCCGAGCAGCAATCCATCCATCACCGAAGCACCAATCTTGTTTCTTGCAAAGTATCAGCTTCAGTTTCAGACTTTATGGACAGGACACAACAATGTCTTCTTCATTGAGTGATTCTGCCCTTGTGACTGACTGCACACGAAAAGGAAGCTGTGACAAGGTGGGAGAGGCATCTAAATCCAAAGCCGATGGCGAGTGCGAGAAGTTGTTCTCGGTGAATTAATTGCAAAGGAACCAAACTAGTACAATTCAGACAGATATCCAGCAACAGAACCCTGCATCTTTGTGGTTCTCCTACTTGAAGTAGTTAGGGATCATGGATAGAAAAACCGGCGGTTATCAGCTGGTAACAGAAAAAACTGGTGAAAACCAGTAATAAAAAACCGGCCAAAATTTTTTAAATGTAAATTTACATTTATGACTAAATAAATTCACTTTCTAACTTAGTTTAGGCCTTTGTTTTTGCTAGATTACCTATTGTATGAACTAAATATATATTAATTATTGTACACCTAAGTTTTTTTAATCATTTTTTTGGTTTTTAGTGGTTTTTCCAGTAGCTGGAACGGTTACTGGTTTTAAATCAGTCTAAATTTGAAATTTGATATTTGAATTTCAACCAGGTTTTTTCTGGTTTTTGGGGTAATCGGCCAATTACCGTTACTGGCCACTGGGTGGGAACTTGTACCAACATTTCTCTCCCTGGTAGGGATACAAGTAGGCTACACAAGTATAAATTAAAATTTCTACCACGTAAAACAGAAAACCATACGAGTAAGAGATCCAGAATCGTTACCACCATGGTTATTAAGGCGGTGCAGCGAGGCGCGGCGACTCACCACCTTTACACAACAATATCGCTCATGGCGCATGACATAGCGACGTCATACACACATCTTAATCTAGTTTGGTAGCAAATTAAATCGACAATGTAGTGGAAGTGTAGAACATACATACCTTGATTTTGTCTATTCTTGAGCCTATGTAGCACCATCATCTACTAATGTATCATTCTCCCATATAACACCCATCCCCTTGTAACTTGCAAGTTACAATATGTAGCTTGTTATAATATATTACAATAATGTATTTTGATATTACATTTAATTAAGTAAATACGAATTGAATGGCATACCTTGTTCATACTTGATAATATGCTATATCTTCTTGTAATCAACAAGCTACATAAAAATAAGTCAACGTGAAATGAACAACTAAAAATTAAAATATACAATTACATGAAGTGGACAATGAGCAACATGACAAACATAACCAACTACACAAGCATAGAGTCATAAAGTCACTCTAACTCTCTCTATTCTTCCCTTTTCTTCTTTTCTCCACCAACAGCCACACTAGCTCCCCTCTCTCTTTCTTCCCCTATTTCTCTTCTCCATTCGACAGCCACACTCTAGCTCTCTTCTCTTCCTCATTTCTCTCCTTCTCTCTAGCCATACCGATATAGCGATGACATGGTGACGATATGGTGACGCCATAACAACCATGGTTACCACTAGACGTGCAATGCAACAAAAGAAGAGTTGAAGCAACCAAGTTCAATGCAATGTGTGTCGGTATAGTGGAAGTAGTCAATCGTCCAACGTCCTTGGAAGCCAATCATCCCGATCAGCGCCACAGTTGCAGCAGCGCTTCTACCAAAGTTCACACGTCTAGGGAGAAATGTTGTGCACTGGGGTGCTAGCACCAGCGCGCACAACAGGGCCTTTGTGGGGTGACAGCTAGGGTTTCGGTGGGTATGAACTGGGATATCTCTCTCAGCCCATGCCTCTCTTAATATAGTCTCTTGGTGGAATCTTACATTAAAGGCCCAACAAGATGCGAAGCCCACTTAACCCATCAGTAACAAATCTAATCCTAATTAATGTGTTCCATCCTTTTAAGTATGTGACCATATATGTTCATGCATATTCAACCGTGGCTTAGGAACTCCTTTGAGGTCTATAAATCGGTAGTGGACCCTAGTAGGACATAGTGACTTCTAAATATACATAAAGATTATATCGAACGAACCTATATAGTATTCATATATCGATTCCTTTGCCTCTGGATACCAAATCAAACTCAAGGTGAGAAACATGTCATTCTATGATAGCTTGATCCTTCACTCGTTCTTGTAGTAGATTATTCAGCTGCAGTTGACTCCTCAATCACATTGGCGTGCCCATGAACTTCTTTAATCCAACTATATCGAGGGACTTAAAGACATCTCTCCTATTATATAGGAAAGGCAAATTCTATTTTGACTGTTTATATTCCTCCACATGTTTCATACTAAACACTAAACCTATTTTTATGGCCACAAAGTTACAAAGTAGTATTTTACAACCCCTAAGTAAACTATTACACATATAAAAAACTACGACGATCTTAGGTATAAGGATCTCACATATATTATGTATGAGACCAACTGATGATACTTAAAAATATGATAATGTTTGCATTATTTCCTGGTGGGTCAATCTAATACCATATTCTCTAACATATATCAACACTATTGATTTGACATCCCCATATCCGTGAAATATAACCATCAATCAATACATGTACTGATCTATAAATCATAATTATTCTATATAATGATACAAGATCATGGATAATTTAGAATAGTATTAAAATATGCATAAAGAGTTCTGCGATTTATTCAAGAAACAAAATAACATAATATTCAAAAGATTATAAACATAAAAGTGATATAATTATCTCCATTATTATCTCTAAGATATATCTCTACCAGTAGTACCTGTATCGAAGAATTCCTTTTCCTTCTTGCCTTCTCTTCATGGACAGAAAAAAGGGTGATGTGTGTGTGCGTGCGGGGTTGTTCATTTCAACTGCCCTTTTATGCCCTTTAAATTATTCACATCATCCTTTTTACACAGCCCGAAATACTGGAAATACAGAAATACTACCCAAAAAAGTGCAGCACCTCAAGCTGTGTTTGCACACATTATGCTCAGCAGTTTAAGTACGAGATAAATCAATAGAGAACTGCATTCGGTCATGTCCAAATAATGTGACGTCACCACTGATCCTGCAATCATGTCCTCTTCCATGTTTCTCATGGAATGTGATGTTTGAGCTGCCAAGAACAGTTTTAAGTGGTCACATTTGTCGTCATCATAACATAGTTTGCCCATTGGAAACATCACACCACAGTAACATATATATACGGCAGCTTAAGTCTTAATACATCCGTTAAGATCGCCCATATATTGAAGGGTCAATTCGATGGGCAATGCAGGTCCCAAACAAAGTCGCGACTGTTTTACATGACAAGAAAGGCATCAAAGGACGTACATATGTGTGATATCACACACTACTTTCCAATTGCTTCGTACTGCACAATCTCTTCGCTTCTACCGCTTGAGATATTCCTTGCTTCTGCTGCTTGCTGCAATTTTGTGTCTGTGGAAACGATGGAACAGCAGGTCTGTGTCCGACGGAGAAAATGGTGAAATTAATTAAACAAAAATAAAGAAAAATAAGGGAATCTCTATGACAATACAAAGAAAAAAACTTGGTTAAAAAACTAACACATTTAAAACCGCTTTTAATTTTTGAAAGTCGAAAGCTGTTTTGAACCGGGTCCAAATGACGTGGTGCAGCAAGTACGTACGTACCTGATACCGCCGGTCGATGAAGTGAATTCACATACATACATACACATGTATGGCATGCAACAGAGCACCGGCCGTGAAAGTCTACGGTCACCAAACGGTACATACTACAGGGACAAGGAAGATCCAAAATAAAATTTCCTGTCCTATGAAACTTTAGCTTGGACTTTGAAGCTAAACTTCACGGCCGTGAAAGTCAGCCAAGACCATCTGACAGTCCCTGAGCCTGACCTAACAATTGAAAACATTCGAAGTTGTGACCTGAGCTCCGAGTACTCGGACCAACCGAGGACAGGAAATACTGCTAGTGCATGTGAAAGAGGCAGATGAAGCTAGGGTTAGGTCTGAACATATCGGCTGGTTTAGCCAGACACGCATGCACTTCTTTAGGGACTGTTTGGTTGCCTGCATCGGGGTGGTTCGCACCAGCGCATGCAGAGAGATGGTGTTTAGTTGCCTGCATCGGGGGTGAGAGTCTGCACGAGCGGATGCAAAAATCAAGCGAGCCGGTGAGAAACGCGGTGAGGACCTTCTCTACTCGGCCGCCACGCTCATACAACTACATCACTCATGCGGCAACTCAAACAGACCCTTAGTGATTAAATGGTTTGCACTCCTTGTGCGTTGATGGATACTTGTTGATTTGTGATCCAAATTTTATACATTAGGCCGCTCACGACGGAGCGTAGCGAGCCGTCGCCGAGGCTTAGGGTCGAGCGGAGCGGAGTCGCCCATTGTGCAAGGCACATGCACCCGTGGACCTGGGGACGCAATTAGGGTTTCTGTTATATATATCTCCCGTAAAGTTTGCGATATGAGATTAGAGTTGTAAATCTCCGCATTGTAACCTCACCCCGATATAGTGATTAAATGGTTTGCACTCCTTGGTGCGTTGATGGATACTGCCATGCAGATCTTTCGGTGTCCTAAACCTTGTCCGTCCCTCATTCATTCACATGGAAGCTTCCGAGGACGTGAAAGGTAAACAGCAAACACACACCAGTCTCCCTAGATTTACAATGCCGCGAAAAGAAAGCACGTTGAGCGATGCAGCAGCTTTCATCGCAGAGAAACAGATACTACCCACTAATCATTGTTGGCCACACGAGAGACCAAGACAAAACACATGGAACTCATGGCTGCACCACATGCGTAGAAGAGAGGAGAGAGCCCAAGTTTGAGCCGGAAGCATCCGGCCCTGAACCCTGTTACTGTTAGTGCAAGTAGTGGCGATGCACAGGAAGATTAGCCGCATGGAACATATGAAGCACAGAGAAAGCACGCGCGGTGATGTGGATCTTACATATATGGGCATTACGCGAGCAGGTGACGAACGCAGCCGCGTGCGGTGGTGCCCGGAGTTTGGACGGAGCAAGCGAAGTCGTCGTCGTCGTCGTCGTCGTCGTCAATTAGGAGCTGTGCTCTGTCTGGCGTTCGGGCCACGGGGCCCAGCCCAAGAAGCGGAGGAAGAGTAGAGACGCCGTTTGGGCTCCCCGCCCAGCCGGGCCGGCACGGAGGAAGGCCTGCTTCTGCGCACCATTCCGTGGGCCTCTAGCTGTGTTGCCCCGCCCGGAGACCGCGAGGTCCAGCATACAGGATGCAAGGGGGCCGGTCCGGTCTGGCCCGGACTTGAACCTAGCAGCCCATTGTAAAACGAACAGGTAATGGGCCAACCCTACTAACCCTCGGCTGGAAAATGGTACTACTCAATAGGATCTGTGGGTCGGCCCCTTGTGGGAGAGCCACAAAATGCATAGCGCCAATCACTGCAACATTCATGCCAGCGTCGCTCGACTCAACGACGCTCCTCTACATGTCGATATAAATTTCACGTCGAGGCTGTGTCTGTGTGCCTCTACACGAGCCGCCATGCCATCACCGCGAGGCAACACACGTGCGTCATAAGCTCGATGCCTTCACCGCACACCCTCACGGCCATTGAGGCAAAGTCACCATGTGCAGCCGCAAGCATCTCTATCAGCTTGAAGCCATTCACACATGTCACCACCACTCCATCGAGGCCTCGATCTGCCAGATTTGGATGGAAGAGTGAAGATCGAGGTTTTTGCGAAAGGAGACTTGATATGCAATGGTTGAGGCAGTAGATTCCATTTAGTTCAACATATAAGGAATTATATGGCGAGGAAAAGGGAGGCTTCGGTAGACTTGGAGGCTTGGAGTAGGAAGCTTGTTCTCTACCTATCCTCCATGGGTGAATGTGAAGAGACTTGGCTTGGAGTAGAAACCAATATGGCGTTGTGCGTGTGTGGCTGAGAGGGTCGACCCGCTTAGACAAAAGGGCCATTAGTTTCTTTGGCCTAGTTGACCCCTTATTTTTTAGGGCCAACCCTATGCCCATTTGGTCCATATTTTGTGGGGCGGGCTAGTGGGTCAATGGGCCAACCGTCTCCTTTGCATCCCTATCTAGTAGGGGTGCAAATGGGTTGGGTTTTCCTGACCAATTTGGTACCAAATCTGGTTGGTATTGAATTTGGTAATCCAGTTTGGCATCCGGCCGGATTCGGTACAGTAGCCGGATATTTAGATGTGAATTCGGTAGCGAATTTGGTATTGACTAGTATAGTACCCGTGCTAACGCTACGGCGGCATTTGTGTACATACTTAAACAAGTACTTACAAGCTTTGATGCTTGAGCAAGCTTCAACATTTATGTGGCAATTATATGTCATAAGTAGGAAGTGTGCGACAAAAGAATGATCAAAGCAATATATTTTCAAGAAGTGATTTTTTTTCTAACTTTCAGGGAAGCAAAAGTTGATGAACTTGTCAGAGGGTTCACGGAATCTCTTAGGAGGCTTTCATCATTCACATGGATGGTGAGGAGTTACTTCAAGTTACATATTATTATCTCCCAAAGAAGCCAGTGAGTACTGCTCAAATTTAACTCTGTTTTTACCCCTCTTTTCCTTTCTTTCTCAATCAAAACCATTGAGCAAAATCTTGGCCATTCATGTTCTCCTTAACATAGAATAAACGTGCTTCTATGATATTCTAAATAATAGAGATCATACATCTTAGAGTATAAGGAGCTAATATTATACTTATCGATTGCACATGGTCCTTTTTATCTAATCAAGTGCTTGAGGATACTTTGTAAGCTATACTTGCAATTGTAATAAGAATGGACTCTAGCTTACCCTTTTGGAACTTATTTTTACACGAAATCTAATTATCCAAGTTGTCGATGCAAAGTGTATCATGTGTACATACACAAATCCTGAAATTGGTCAACTTTGCAATGGAGCAAAAGAATCGCTATAACATTCTTCGAGAGGGCGCTCTTTGTTGGTTATTCTAATGGCACCATCGTGGTAATGATATTTTCCATATGTCGAGAGAGTTTTTAATTACTCATAAATCCACAAAATAAGAATACATATTGCAACATGACATCAAATAAGATAATCAAGTGAAATCCAAAGTATACTTCTACTTCCAAAACAAATATATGTTAGCATCTCAAAGTAGAAAAATAATTGCATCTACAAAGAAACTACACCTAAGAAACTCCCGACACTGGGAGAAAAGGAAAACCCCTCAAAAGTATGGCAGCACTTACATTTCAACATAGATAAAATTATGGCGGTATGTTAGGGTCTCAAAAGCGGACAAAATTGAAGTCAAGTTAGCTTGCTTTCCAATTCTTTTGTTAAGAAAGTTGTTATTGTGTTCTTTCTCATAACATGGGCCTTCCATCAATCCAATAACAACTAACCTTTTGCAGATTTTAATCCGCACAATTTCACTACACAACAAACTTCCTAGATGCGGATGGCACAAATTTAACATAAATAGGAACCAAAACCTTTACTACCTCGGTAAAAATAACGCCTTCCAAGAAGGGCCATAATTACTACGATAACCAAGAGTCGGTTACATTACATTATTTCTTTCATGGAAAGAGCTACACTGAATCAATGACACCAAGATTTGGCAAGTTATTAAATACACTTTTAAAATTGCACACAAAGGAAATAGTTTACCACATTTCAGTGTCTCGGATGACAAATTATACTTAAAATACGATTCTTTAAGCATAAAGTGCCAATTTTTAAACTATATGAGAGACAAAGAAAAACTAATGAAAAAAACAAGATTGATGTTCCCCATTGTTTTATGTGATACAAGATAGATTTACCTCAACATGCCCTGAAATCACCAAAGGAGTTCGAGATCGAAACATCTAAGTGGGTTTGATTCCATCCCAAACCAGCACCATGTTTGTTGATGGTAGGTCAGATGGGTTCTACAATACCCTTTCTTTTTTTCCAAGGGCTTCTCCTAAACAAATTTGACAAAATGAAAGGAAATTAATAGAAACGTCAAATATTTACTCAAAATAGAAACTGATTGATGATTTGCCCGTGTTTCTTAAAAAATTGATCAACGAAAAACATCCTTCACCAAACATTATAGTTATTAATTGCTTATTGCCCTTGGTTCGAAAAGGTATATTAGCGACAAGACAAATACCCACTACAAAGGGAAATATCAGCAGCAATGCGTAACCTCTGTACTTGATATATCCGCTCGACATCCTCAGCACCGAGATTTGAGGGAGCTGGTATTTGCACAAAACTACCTACATAGAATGAAAATGATATTTTTTCTCATTTGTATAGAATGAAAATGATATTTTTTCTCATTGTCTCACAGATGTTCAAAGCAATTGCCCCAACATCCTAAAATTCAAAGGCATTTATCAAGTCCAACAATGCAGATAAGATAGACACATACTTCCTTCCAGCCCATGTTCACATACTTCCTTCCAGCCCATGTTCTCCATGATTCTCTTGGCACAATTCAAACCACTGGAACGGAAGTTCGTATCTACTGGTGCAGCTCTCACTGGATCCATGTCTTCACTTGTATGCTCATATTCATCAGAATTGATGCTGTTAATTTGCTTCAGTCCAGGTCCTATCCCAAAGCCACGGTGTAGGATCCTTTTCTCAGAAGCTCTGTCCATATAAGCATTTATCTTGTGCTCCTATAAATATTATAAAAATCTCAAAATATTGCTGATGTCAAGAACATTAATACTGATGCTTTGTGTTTTGTCACTTATGGAAGATACATAGCCATATAGGGAACAATTCAACAAATGAGTGCTAACAACCCGAAAAAATGGCCGATTTACATACTTCAAAATGCTATAGATGTTACCTTCAAAAAAGTGCCTTGAGATGTCGACACTGTGAAACATTTGATAACTACAGTGCCTACACGTTGTTTTACAGCACAGAATCAGGGTTGCATGCTGCCTGTATGTAAGCCCGTAATCTATCAATTTGAACTGTTGTAACTTGTAAGTAAGACAAGAGAGATAAAGCTATTAATAATCCTAACAAACTGTCTCTGCAGAGAATAACAAAGCACAATACCTAGTAGTAGTCGAAAAGCCTCTATGCTTCCTCTAGCTTTTCATTCTTCTTTTTAACTATTGCCAATTCATCATGAGATACCCTAATAACTAAGTTGCATGATTCAAATTCATTAACAAATTGGAAATAATAGAAGATTGGGACATAGCCAAAGCCAACTTAAAAGTCCCTGAAAAGGGAACAGGAAAAACATGAGTTGCATATTTCGACATAGAAGGCACATAACGCCTCTGAGATAGGTTTCGCTTTTACCATATTGTTGGGGCAAGAAGCGGTGAACATTACTTTAGCAAGAAAACGTTAATCTTAACTTACCTTGCCGCACGGAGAGGCGGAGATGCAATTTTTGCTTAGGACAGATTTTCTGACCTTTTTGCTTATTTATCATGCCTAGATTCCCATCAACATATTACCATCACCTGCAATTTTTGGAGCCCCAACTGCATAAACAACTATGTTAGCTTTGTAGGAGATGTTATAGAACAAGGACTCGATCTCCTTGAGCTTGGCCTTGGCCACACCAACTCACGCACGTGAAGCACTGTGAGCGGCGAGCAAGGTGAGCCTCAGAGGTCAACTGGATCAGCAATGCAAGATCTGTGGGGACAGCTCCTTCCTTTTTCCCTTGCCATTGCCCATGGCAAAAGCCTTGAGAAAGGAAAATGCAGGCGGTCAAGACATACTGCATGAGATTCATGCCTATGTAGTTAACAACATACTTGCATGAGATTCACTATCGCATCTTAATTTACTCCCAAGGCCTCTCCCACTCCCAACAAGGGGCATAGGCCAAGCACCAAGCCATGCTCCTATTACAGCTCTATGAGAAGGCGCAGAGATCATGCATCCACAACATCGGTTGAACTGCAATAACGACGTGCAAAACACAAAATCAACTACGATGTCGGGTAATCACCGCACAAGACAAAACGGAGCTTCTAGGGCGTCGGCGCGGCGACTCGGCCCGCTTCAACCCCTATGGCAGCGGTTGGATGGCGAGAGAGGAGGTCGACGCCGCCGCGTCGAGTCTCTGGCGGCGCTGGCGGAGTTAGCGAGGGCGGGAGCGCGCCATTGTCGCCAAGAGGATGGAGGGGGCGCGGTCGACGTGAGGACAGGGCGGCGTGGTCGTGGAGGCGTGACGAGGATGGAGAGTTTGGGGACACGGCGCTGAGGTAGGCCGGATGCGCCGCCATGGCGGCGGCCAGGTTGGGGTCGCCGGCGGGAAGCGGCGGGAGGTTCTGCGGTGTGGCGAGGACGCGGTTGAGCATGAGGCGGCGCCCTCGATGAGCGCCAGAGGGCACCGCCTATGAGGGCAGCGCGGCGGCGCCGCCGCCTCGACGCATGGAGAGGAACCCAAGTTTACTAATGTAATAATAGGAAATAAACATTCAAGACATGCCAAATAAATATCTAACTATAAAAGCGTAAAGGTATACATGACATTATTTTGTAGTTTTAACCATCAAGTTGAAACAATGCGTAAAACCAATTGCATGCATGGGCACCTAAAAAAGGCAAGGTAGGGACTTACAAAAGCCTTAAATGCAGGCTTGAGAGCAGTCATTTCGTATATACAACATCCTGAAACAAAGTAACTTAGGTATTGAATCGCAAGTTTGCTATCTTGGTCCACTAAAGCAATTTCTCACATAGAAGTGATGCATACCTAGAGACCAAATATCGACTTGGTGCCATATGGTATATCAAAGAAGTTCTCAGGCACATATAACTTGGTGTTCCTACCACCGTGTTGAGGCAATACACTACTAAGAACACCATCGAATATGTAGAAGAAAACTGAAAAATGTTTTAGGTACTTACAGAAGATGCCGATCGTGAAGTCAATATTTTGGCAAGCCCAAAGTCACCTGCATTTGTTTAGACTCGAATTACATCATTATCGGATTGCTAAACTCATACATAAAGTATTGTGCTTTTCCGGACTAAGCTACGTACCAAGCCTTATACTTTGGTCTCTGGCAATAAAAATATTGAGCACTCAAATAAATTTAGCGACTTCAGATACATTATCACCATGCCTTAGAAAGGTAAGTATCAACATGTGCTCCAAATGAAGCGGTGAAGCATCATCATCGACCTTGACATCTCGGTGAAGAATGTGATTTGCATGCAAATAATCAAGGGCCATGAGGAGTTGCACAAGCCACTTGCAAAGCTTCGCAAAATGAAAATATAGTTGAACGAGCAGTTCTTGGATGCACAGAACAAGCTAAATATGTCAAAATGAAAGCAAGGCTACAAACCGTACCTCCTCGAGAGAAATGGGTACCATTAGCTCTTTTAATAGCTTCACTGGACCAATACTGATTTGTGTTAGCTACAGCCTCATGCCTCCCTACTCCCACCATTTTATACTGGCTAAATTACTCTCGGTCAATATATCTCGTTCTTTCTTGTGGCTTACGTTAGAATCTCAAAAAAAGATTAAGCTCTTATTCTAAAAAGGATCGCTTTGGTTTTAGAAGTGATTTTTAAATAAAGTGGCGGAAGTTAAATAAAGACTTTGCTTTAATCTGCTGGAAGTTAAGAGTGCTCGCCATCAAAAATCTTAAAGATCAAAATTTATAACTTACCGTCAGTAGTCTCTTAACACCATTCCGACCAAGAACCAAGTGCCTGTCACGAGGAATGCTCCCGACAGAGAAAAATCGACACAAAGCGATCCATCATCTGGAGAAGACAATGTATACACATGTTACAAAATTAAGGCAATCAGAATTTTTGGGGAAAAGAACAAGCTTCTCAAACAATCAAAACTGCAAGAAAAAATCCAACGCCGAGGTAAAACCGGACTAATAAACCTCCTAGAATTGTGATCAACATCATGGTGACAATCAATTGGGTGATAACACGATGCACAAACGTTCTACACTTCTACATATTAAAAGATAAATGATGGATCATTGGTTTTGAGCTTATTGTGAGACCTCGAACTATGCATCCACATTAGCATTAGCAACCCCTAGTTAAATGAAGTGCCGGGATCTACATTAGCATCAAGCATGAGACCTCCAATGTCGTATCTATCATCAAGAATGTGAAAGCCAATCGCACACAACCACCAAGCGTAACGAACGAGCTCACATCGAAATGGCGATATCCAAACCAAATGCAACCGTAAAACTTCCCATGCGCTTAACAGATTAGCCACGAATGAAAATCCACCAATTCTACTTCCGAGACGTTACTAAAGCTAGTAATGACCTAACACAAACTCCAAAACGTACCACGAGATCGCACGAGCATAGGCTCACACGATCAAGCGCGCGCGCCACAAAGCACCGAAGCGCGGGCTAAAATCCTCATCGAAAAAGCGCGTCACGATTAGCTTCGGCTCAAAATCGCTCCCGAATCGCCGGTTCAAGCACCTAAACCAACCAGCGACACATCGAGCACCTCGCGTACTCTACGGGATCTAATCGATCCGCCTCCGATCGGGAGTTGAGGGGTGCGGCGCGCACCTTGAGGCGCCGCGGTGGTGCGTCCAGAGCCCCAGGCGAGGCGTAGGGCTCGCCGACGGTGTAGGAGAAGTCCTGAGGCCCGATCCGGATCCGCGACCACCTCCTTCAAGAACTTGAACATTTTGCTCTACCTCTCGGTGTGTTTTCCTCGATTTTTGGCGCGCGCTTGATCGGCCTCGATCGCCTCCGCGCGGCGGTGGTTTGTGAGGGAGGAGGCGTGCCGAGGTAGATCCGGGAGGAGGAGCAGAGGGAAGGGGAAATCGGCACGAGGACCTACCTGCAGAGGAGACGAGGAGACGGAGGAGGAGGCGATGCGGGTTGTGGAGGGAAGGAGGCGCGTGCGCGAGCGGGACGGCGGCGGCTGCATTGTGGCGGCGGCTGGGTGACGATGGGGTGGGTGGGCTGGGCTTGATTAGGGTTTTAGGAGGAGACGGGAGGCGGGGAGACGGCGGAGGCGGTGGATTTTTAAGAGCCTCGTGGATGCGGTAGGGTACTGCAGATCCATTAAAGGATGACCATCGGATATGGTTGGGTAAAGAGAGAATAGAGGAGAGTTAATCTGTGTGCACGTTTTTATGGTGGTGTATTTCTGAGTGCATATTGTGGTGTAGACGTAGTTAAGGTCATGACTGTGGAGCAGGTAATTGTTGGGTGGATGTAAAATAATTTGAACTGGTGCTTTATTAGTTTAGATGATACATGACTGAATTTGGCCGGATATCCGGAAGAAAGCACAGCACTATGCCTGCAGCAGTGAGTGCCGGCCCAGTGGCCCATTAGCGGGCAGCAGTGAGTCCACGGGACGAGGTCCATGAGGATGACATCTCACAACTCTTTTGATGGCTTCAGTTGGTGTGCAACTGGACGATGGTTTGATCACCATATGCTATTGTGCACATCTTGGCAAGTTCTTTGTGAGTTTGTGTGTGCATGCGTCAGTTGACAGTGGCAATGGAGCAGGAGCTCAAGTTGCTGATGCGCGTGTGATAGTCGCTGGGGCTGGAAAGAGGAGTTTCAGATATTTTTAGAGTAAAATATCTTGTTTTCGTACGAGAGAAACACTTCCGAATTATGATGCCTACTTAAACATATTCCATAACTGGTGTGAGAATTGAGATCAGCATGACATGAATTTTAGACTTTTGAGTTACTGAGAAGGCTTCAAGATCTAACCCGTCTAAACGATCAGGATTTAGGAAGGAGTACTAATTGTGAGGAGAAAGAATAGCTGAGTCAGTGGTGATGTGCCAAATTCTGACCCCGGAATGCCTAATACAAACGCGATGAGTTGTTTGTGTTGTTCTGTATACTTGCTATCCATCTATATTATCCGTGTTTGATTCGAATCCGTCAAGTATCCGTCCCAATATTACTGTTTTCGAAAATCCGTATATTTCTATTTCATATACGTAAAAATATGAGTTAAAATATGATACAAACGATATGCATCCAAATTCGATAAGATTGTACCCGTACTATCCAGCATATCACATGGGCATGTGGCCACGACCCAGGCGCAGGCCAGGCAGCAACAACCGCAGCCCGTGTAATGACGCGCATTTCGGCGGCCCACCCTCCCTGGAATCCTGCAGCCCGTTATTGGGCCGGCACATGGCCCAATTCCTCGCAACGGCCTGCCGCCTCGCGCCTATATATGAGGCGGCCTCCTCCCCCACCCCACCCCCGTCGGCCGTCGCCGCCGCGAAGAAAAAACCCTAAACCCGGTTGCGCTTCTTCCCCAGATCCATGGCGCCCTCATCCGCCTAACGCCATGAGAACGTGGGGGCGCATGCTTCCTCCATTAGTTGCTGCTTCTTCTTCTCCGCAAGTTTTTTCCTCTTGATTTTTGTTTCTGAGACGATAGGTATCGCCTCTGAGAGAACCGGATGGCCTCTTGTTCGTGCCGTCTCGGTTCCGTTGCGGGCGTACACGGATCCATCGCTCTTCAGATCCATCTGTTCTTGTCCCACCCATCACATCTCTCCTTGTTTGTTGGGTGGCAGGGTGGTTCTTGAACATTCCCTTGATTTCTTTGTGATTGATTTGGATTTTTGGGGTTTTTTCTGGATCGGGCGTGGCCATCGACAATCCCACACGAACTCTCATCCAATGTTCGTCTGATGCACACGAGGCCTAGAGTTGCAACGGACGCCGATGCGATTTTGCCCCACCCTGATTCTTTCCTCTCCGCGAGGCTCTCCGGCGTGCTGATCTTGCGGCCGCTGATTGAGATCTCTCCAATGCTACTGTTGTTGGTTCTTGATTAATACTACTGCTTCGTTTGTGGTTCGCGAGGATTCATGGCCTTCATAATCCCAGATTAACTCGCTTAGCTGTTCTTCTGATTCATGGGAGGCCAAGATCAATGATTGGGAGTTTCGCTGATAGCGCCTCCTTCCTCACTGGAGGTGCTTCATTAGTAACTCGCCACACAACACATCGTCGATCCCCCAACTTCTTCATCGGAGGCCGGATGATCCATCGTTTCCTGTGAGCGTCATCTAAGTTGGAAACAGATAACCGTGAAGCTGCGATGAAGATGCTGAACTGTTCAATGCCACAAGGCCCAAACGCGGGAATCGGATTCTCTTACAGTCGCGAACGGCGACTGAAGTTGTGAATCTGAGCCGTCCAATCGGGAAAAGAATGGCTCAGATTAGTTTTGCTATAGTAAATTTACTGTAGCAAAAATTGATCTGGTCCATTCTTTCCTGATCGGACGACTCAGATTCGCGACTTCACTCTACAGTCGCCGTATACGACTGCAGAGAATCTCATTTCCAAACACGTCTGAAATCCTGCGTTTTAGCGTAAAAACAGTTGAACCTCTAATGAACCTACACAAGATGACACTTGAGTGCATTTTGCGTCATTGGGTGAAGAAATCCATTGCTGCATACGAACGGAAAATGCAGCAATCCTGCTCGCAGACGAGAAATCCTGCCGATCCGTAAGAACTCTGAAGCTTAGCCCCCTCCATTGCGACGGAGGCGTCACCACCACAGAGCCACAGAACCGATGAGAAAAGTAGATAGTAAGAACTCATAATTTTAGCCGATATAAATAGTTGTTATATTGTTTACTATAATCATCTTGCAGATTATATCTTAGAAAGATATTATATTTAAAAGTTATTATTATAGAACAAAAATCAAAAAATATATTTTAGAAAGTACAAAGAAGATGCCTAATTAACACCATGGTTTCCCTCTCTTTAAAGAACATATGGCAGGGAGGAACAAAGGCTAAACTAAGACCCTGTTTGGATCCCTTGACTAATTTTTAGTCACCTAAAGTTTAGGTCTAGTCCATCCAAACAGGTGAACTAATACCTGGACTAATTTTTAGTTCATCCCCAACTAGCTATTAGTTCATTAGTTGGCAAATGTGGACTAATTGTGGACTAAAAGGTGGTACCAAACAGCAAAAGACGAAAATACCCCCGCTACCCTTTCTCCATTACTCCACATGCAACACACTAACAAATATAGGGGTATAAATGTCTTTGCCTATGAAAGTCACCACCTTTTAGTCCATATATCCAAACAGCACTTGACTAATTTTTAGTCACCTAAAGTTTAGTCACCTAATTTTTAGTCCACTAACTAATGAACTAATAATTAGTTCTAGGCGATCCAAACAGGCCCTAAGCGCTTTGGTTAGACCGGTTTTCTAGTGTTTCTTAATCCTATGTAAGTAAAAAATTCATGTTACAAAATGAAATGGAGGAAGTATTAACAAGACATCTGGTGTCAAAAGAAAAAAAAAAGGAGCTAGCATCGCATCACGTCGCGGCTAGTCTCGTTACCTAAGGCTCAAATTGGATCAACTAAATGCCGTCAGCTCATCTCTTGACCTCAGAAAGCACATTACAGCTGCGATTACCAGATAAATCACCCTTTTCTTCCCAGCCTCTGATCTTATCCTACGATTCTTGCAACGTCAAGATCAGACGTTTGGAAAACCTAGGTGGCGCGATCTTAATCTGATTGTAACAACACGAGTCTGACATGCTGAAATGGTTTATAGGAGTATCCCACAACACTAGGGTAGATTTTTTTTGCTGTGACTTATGACTGGTTTTCGAATTATGGTCTGTTTGCGAGAGACAATAAGTATAGGAAAATAGTTGTATGTGATTTTAATTAGTACAACTAAACTCAGTATACTTTTTACTACAATTGACCTTTAGACTCTGCCTAAAAAACGTATTGTTTTTAAAAAATCTATTGTAGCTATAGAATATAAGCATAAGCTATAAGCAAAAAATGAACCCACCGGAACATGTCCCAGTTTCCGATGGAATCATATGTTAGGATAGTGTATATGTTGTTCGAGAGTTCCGGCAGAAAACGTGCACCCCTGATCGCTACCTAAAGCTCCTGGCCTGACAAGCAGTTTCACTCGCTAGAATTCAGTGAGTGATTAAGCATATGGCTGGAACGACGGTGAGTTTACTTGGACTTCGACGAGACCACCATCGACTGCGACAGCGATTGCCTCGTGGCCGACGGCCTTGGAGCAGCCGGCCACTTCGCCGAGCTCCTCGAGCCGATGCCGTGGATTGGAACACCGCGGCCAAAGTGATGGATGCCAACACGTTCTACATCGAGACGATCCTGAAACAGCACGGTATAATTGGCTGCTTGATCTCAGAGATCGTCACGAACTCGAGCCATGTTGATGGCTGTCAAACCAGTTTTCTAGGGCAAGGTCAATCGATGCATAAATCTTGAACAATTCGCAAAGACAAATTTGCAATTGCAATTTGCAAAATCATGCTTCCGAGGTTAGAACATAACTCACACCAAGTTGTGAAACAAATCTACAAACTTTTATAATTATACCACAAGAATACATGTCATGGACTTGAATCGATTGCAAATCACCTTTTCAAACTCAAGTCGCATGTAACAATGGTTTTTCCATGAGTTTCAATCATTTGAGAGACACATTCACAAATGTTAGCATCATGCCTCAAGGAGGAGGAAATATGGATTTCAATAATTTGCAAAACACATTCGCAAATCTTTTAAGTCACATGTCACGAAAGATTTACACATGAGCTATAACTATTTTTAAAACTCATTCAAAAATATAAGTGTCATGTCACAGAGAGAGCTAGAGCAAGTAAATGAGCTATCAACATGTGATACGTTCAAGCTACTAATCATGACCCAATCTTAGAGCATGTTTGATATGGCTGCAGTTTATGGTTTTTAGCTGAAATTTTTGAATTTTGGCTGTTTGCGACAGAGATTACGGAGAGAGAGATACTCGTTTATGATTTTGGTTGATACAAATGTTGAACTTTTAACGTGTACTACAATTAACTTGTAGATCCCGTCTTGAGAAAATACTCCGTTTGAAAGTTAGGTACTGTAGCAAAAGCCAAAATCCGTTTTTAGAAGCTGTAAAGAACAGGCCCTTAATAGTACGATATTCTATACTAGCAACCCGATCTTTTAACTAAACACCAAAACTGATAAAGGATTAGGAACATATTCTTAGCCCTAACTAGTCATACCTTTACCTTGCGCATCATCTTAAAACTTAATGATACACATCTCAACTTCAATAGGGTTTCGAAGATGATTGCGGTTTGCTACCTTCATATCATCTTTCATCACAACAAGAGAGCCTTTAAAGATCTTAAGAACTTCGCCTCCACCTGAAAATTGGTACCCTTTGGCATCAATAGTACTCAACGAGATAATATTTGTTTTCAAATTTGGAATATGTCAGACCCCAATAAGGTTCTAATGGTGTCATCAAACATCTTGATCTGGATAGAACTGATGCCTGCAATCTTGCATGGAGTATTATCTCCTATTAACACCGATCCACTCAGAATAGACTCATAAGTAAAGAATCAATCACGATTTGGGCTCATGTGGAAAGTGCGGGCTGAATCAAGAATCTATTCATCGCTAACTTTGGAATCACCAACAAAGGCAACAAATAGATATCATGACAATGGTGGCCTTAGCTTCATTATCTTGCTGACTTTTCTTGGAATAATTATTTCTCTTTTTCTTATTTTGGAGTTTTTAGCACTATGAGATATCATATTTACCTTTCTTGTAGTAGCAACGTGAGTTTTTCGTCTTCGACTTCGAACAA
Source organism: Dendrocalamus sinicus (assembly GCA_036346575.1). Lineage (NCBI taxonomy): Eukaryota > Viridiplantae > Streptophyta > Magnoliopsida > Poales > Poaceae > Dendrocalamus > Dendrocalamus sinicus. The sequence continues at coordinate 4,772,820 of CM070642.1, forward strand.
CATTTGTATCTGCTCAACCTTCCGCCTTTGGAATCACTGGTCGGAGACCTCTCGACTGGTCTACCCCGAACAGACAAACCTTCTGCATACAAACCATAGCTCTTGAGAAATCATACTTTTCATCTTTTTATTGGCATATAGAGCTGTATAAATCTTATTCATAGTAAGAGTATCTCGACTGTAGAGAATTGTATCTCTAAATGTAGATAATGAAACAGGCAACGAACAAAATAGAATAAGGCACAAATCTTCGTCATCGTATTTAGCCTCCATTGATTCAAGGTCGGTGACCACATCGTTAAATGAGGTCAAATGATCTTTCACCGATCCACCTTCTGCCAACTTGAGTGAGAAAAGCTTTGTTTTAAATGTATCTTATTAGTTAGATTCTTGGTCATGCATATCTATTCCAACTTTAGCCATAACGCAACAGCGGTAGTCTCTTTCATAGCTTTCTAGACGGTATTATTAGAAAGATGAATGTGAAGTTAAGAGAGCCTTACGATCTCTCATTTACTTCTCCTCAACGGACCATGCAACAGACATTTTGTCAATTTCCAATAACGCATCATCCAAATCAAGCTATAACAGAACAACTCACATATTGACTTGCTAGAGAGAAAATCTTGTGTCACGATCCAGCAGTGGAAAGTCATACTTCATTGATGTTATCTTGAGTATACCCTAGATTGGCGAAGAATCAAACTCTCATACCACTTGTTACGAAACATGCGCTCTGATACCACTTGTTATAAAATGCATAGTGAGTATGAAAACACAATGAAGAATAATTAAGATCATGAGACAAAAATGTAATGTGAAAACCATGAATGCACAATCGATAAAATCACTATATGGAGGAGAAGTTACAGAACGCTCTTAGCGTATTACATGTGTAGATAACTTATGTTGTGCGTGTTATCTATCATGATACTTACAAGGGGGTATAAATAAACTTGGGAATAAGAGTCCAAGACAAGAAGGAACATAGTCATAATCGGCAATGAAAAATAGAGATCTACTCGATAACTGGAACGGTAACCTACTCGAAGATGAGAATAACATCCCGCTCAGAGGCAAAACGGAGTCTCAAAAGATAACGGTAAAGAGTTTAAGTCAGAAGCGCGTCGAATAGCCACGTCTAACTTCAGTCGACACAAACACCTTTAGACACCATAATGGTGCAAATCGTTGCAGAGTCCATCATGAATATGAAGATGATTTGAATCATAACTTTTGATCAGTTCGTATTACCAATCAATCATACTGGCCAAAATATATTTTTGAACAAAACCTGATCAGATTCTTTAAATAGTTAAACCCAGCCATATTCAGATCATAAAATACAACACTCCTCACGTCAGCGTCTAGGCCATCCTGACGATCTTTGCATTTTCGCCAGTGCCCAATTGTAGGTAGTATACTATATATATTACGCCCGGGGGATTCCCGGCTCCTCCCCGCGCCACGTCATCATTTTTGCGAAAAGTCCCCTGAGTTTTTGGAAATCGCGTAAAGGTCCTCCGTTCTCGCGAAAAGGTCCCTACCAGGTTTTTTTCCCTGAAAACACCCCTCCACTTCACCGAAATTTTGTATCCTTTGCAGGATAGCACCCTGCGGTTTTTAAAAATTACGTACAAATCCTTTTTTTGTTATATATAGGCTCTTATAGGTCCTCAGTTTTTTTACGAAAAAGACTTTTGATTTTCTTGAAATTACGCATATGTCTTCAATTTTTTTTTGAACAAACTTTTCTGCGAATTGTCCTCTCTTTCACTTCGGTCTACACGGTAGCTAGTGCGGCGTCACGCTGCGCTCATGCTGTTAGTATACTGTTATTATTTGCAATAAAAGTCTCATTGCACAAATAAAAGTGACAAGGAACAAAAAAAAAATAGCACTAAGAACCCGAAGCCTCAATGGTAAACACACCGCTCACCCAGATTCAATTACACCAACCACCAATCAGTCGGTGGACGACACACACAGCAATGTACTCATCAGAAGCTCAGGATCACATGTAGTGCACATTGACGACACCAACAAGACAGCACAACCAGTCAGGCAAAGTTTATGAGACTTCATAACAGGATCCTGCTTTATCATTTTTTTCTCTTTTCTGTATGAAATGATATGATGAGATATACATGTGTGCTGACTACAAACATATGAACAGACAGCCAGCCTCCACCCCTACAACCTCCCCCAGAACCCAGTTTCCCCTCGCCTATCACAGCAACGTAGATTACAGTTACCCACAACAAAAACTACCATTAGCGATCTATTCATGCCAGGTACCGAAAGGTATCAAAACTTGTGTGGCAATGACCCATGTTCCAACTAGCCCAAGCAGTCTTCACTTCATGAGCTGTGTTGCCAGGCCATCCAAGTTTTGCCCATGTTAAACATTAAGTGAGATCCGAGTCTTGATGGGCTTCAGCTTTACTCCCATGCTCTCAGGTGATAGAAGTTCAGGCGATATACAAAATGGGTTTAGTGTACTGCGAGGGCTGCTGTCAAGCTGGGAAGGTCTGTAGAGCCCATATCCCACTAAGAAGTATTCCATTGGAATCAGCATTGCGTGTGGCTGCTCTTCGGTGACAAGCGACCCACACGCCTGAACCTGCAATTTGCCCACAAAATGCTCCTTAGCACCTGCCTTACTTTTGGTATGGTCGTATGAACCAACTTATAAGTTATAACATCAATTGTTAAATTGTGCAATACCTCAACTAGAGCACAGTATCTCCGGTCTAATTTTGTGGTCATGTGGACAGCGTCGCCATGGAACTGTGAGTTCTCTCCCACAAAAATCAGCGTCCGGCACTGAAGCTTCTTCAATGCTTCCGTTAAGTCATGTCTCCTGATGGATCGAGTGGTTGAATTGAGTGCATTAAGATCCCATTTCTTTGTATGTTCAGGGAATGCATAGCAAAGGTATCATCCACTTACTCGTTTATTGCTTTAAGGAATCGCCATACATTAGCTCCCTGCCTCTCATCAAGTAACTGCATAAAAAAGAAACCATGGCTTTAACCTTGTGTTCAAACAATAGACATAATTTTCACTCCCATCGAAATAACACTGCAAAGCTGGAAAGGACATAAAAGACTAACACTTCTACAGGCTTGCACAATTTCTGATTCAGGATCTTGTGCATTTCCACGAACTTCCTGCATATAGCACAGAAAAATGTTGAGTGAAACTTACAGAGGTACAAGGCTGTAGACAAGAAGTTAATGGAGGACCAAATATACCGTGCTAAAATACCGCTGAAGCAAGCATTCATTCACTAGCCCACATGTCCCATAATAATAAAGCAAGTTTAACAATACCTGACACATGAGATTTTGAGGTTAATACAGAATACACTCCCAAAACAACGCGAAGGAACAAGAAAGTGGTAAAATCATTACTGAACTTTTAAGTGTAGATTAATACCTTATTATACAACCACTCGCTCCAAGATGGGGCTTTGCATAGAGGTGAAACCAACATTAGGCCGAGAACCCTCTCTCGGTATTTTGTCTGTAACAATGTATAAAAGCATACTTAGCCCAGCCTCAAAAGGCAAACTTTGAAAGACCTAACCATGAGAACACTTACAGCAAACAGGGTAAGAATGTAGGCACCAGCAGTGACACCCAAGCACATCACAGACCCTAAACTGTAAGAGCAAAGCCACAATCACACCATCAGAGAACTCCTTTAAGCACCAGTAGAATAAGACGCATTTCAGCTAGTGTCAAGAACTCAAGATACACACCTGAAGAAATCAAGAACTTCGGCGACCTGATCCGCAAGCTCGTCAACAGATGGCACGGGCACATCGGATGAAATTGAAGCCGCACCCAACTGTAGGGCTCTTAACAGATGCCGTGAAAATTTACCATGTAAGAACCAGAGCTAACAGGCACATCGAATGACCATGTGAAGTAGGGTGAGAAAGCACCATCATGACTGACCTCATGCCCTTGAGGAGTGATGTGGTAAACACAGAAATTGTGAAGCAACAGCGACGCGGCCTCTGGGCAGAAAAACAATCCTTGGAAGCAAGACATGTCTACCAAACAGCAGTATAGCACATGAGTTACCTTGCTATGGCAAAATTTGTAAATTTTGACCAACAAACCTAAAGATCACGAAGACACTCACAATTTAGAGCTACATCCGGGTATGTTATGAGCGCGGGCTTGTCTTCATCTCCATATACAGAAACAGATACAGAGCCATACCTGGTTCTCACTCGATGCTCCTGATAAAGCACATGGCACAAGAACATATTTAGCATATTTAGAACCCTGTCTGAGTATTAATACAATCAGACTATTATGATTTAGAACATTATATTCCATTTCCCAATTGTCCAAAAGTTATTTCTCCCTTGGTGAAACCACCATAATTGTTTGCTTAACAAACAAAATCAAATGTACACGCTTCTTGCCATTGCTTTATTTTGCTACGCATAGTAAACTTAGGGGTCTGCATACTTGCATCAACAATTTAAAATTTTTAAATTTGTGAGTGTTTCTTCTTATTCCTACCCCTGAATGACAGTACAACCATAACATAACTACAAACTGTAAGAACTAACAAAAATAACAACAACAACAACGACGACGACGACGCAGCAACTAATGTTTCTAATCCATACAAGCTACAAGGTTCCTATCAATGTAACCAAAAATAAATAAATCATAGCATCCCCAATTTGCAAGCATTGAAACTAATTACGAACGCGAATAATGACAATAATAAAGCAACAGAAATTTGCAAGATCAAGTTCTCCTACCCAACCACCCTTAAAAAACCAAACATAAACACCACGAAGCTTCCCAACAACAAATCAAAGCTCCCTACGAAAATGCACCCAAATGTGGGCAGGAATCAATCAACCAAGAAATGGAATCCGAGGACGGACCTTGCCGCCGAAGGAGATCCGCTCCACGTCGATCGACACCGACCCGCTCGAATCCCCCATGGCGGATTCCGGAGCCTTCTAGAAGCTTCTCCTCCGCCACCAACCTCCTCCTCGCCTCCTCCTTTCGAGCCCCTCTCTGTCCTTCCTGCCTCCCCTCTCTTAAGTTCTTCGCGTATATCGCCAGCATATATATACACGCACAGGTCGCCGCCCAGAATTACTCCCACCGACGGCGGTGAGCGTACCCAGCGGTGACCAGAAAGGAGGGAACTGTACATTTGTTTTAGATCCACTCGTTGTTTGCTCATTTTGGCGCGCCCACCTGTCACTGGCTGTTTGGGGCAAGCGGTTGACTAGCCTGTGGGTGTAGCATTTTGTTTTTGTCTGCCGGAGTGACAGCGTGGACCAAAGGTCTCTTGCTATAGGCACGCTATTTCGTCCACCTGAAAGGCATTGCAAATTTGCAACTCATGTCTCATGGCATAGCTAAATAAGTAAGATATCTCTCCCTGTCTCTTTTTTTTTTTGGCAAGGGAGCACAATAAGAAGATTCCATTGATAATTAGCCACATTAGTTCTTTTAGGTTCCAGCACAATAAATCATTTTCTAAAGAAATTTAGCTTATTAGAGAAAAACCATTGATAATTAGCCACATTAGTTCTTTTAGGTTCCAAAAAGTTTAGATTCTTGTTTTTGGTGAGATTCATTTTAGAGAATAAAATCATTAAATTTAGTGCTAAACAAAAGTGCACAACACACAATCTAGTAGTACTCTCTCTATTGATTTTCTAGGGCCTATTTGGTTTGCATTCTTGTTACAAATTATAAGATTAGCATGTATCTTTAATGCTATCTATAGTAGTCCATAGAAGTATTTTGGAGTTTTTTTCGAGGAGATTAGTACCTGGATCTAAAAATTGATTATTCGGACGTGGACTTCATTTCTGTGTTTAGGTTTTCTTTTGCTATCTCTCGCCGAGAGCTAAGATAAACTAATGAAACATGATTCCTAAGAAAATTCTAAATGGTAGGCAAACTAACGAGAGGTAATTATATATATTTTTTCTAAATATATTGGAACAGTGATGATTATTTTTATGTGACTTTAACGTTGACCTGAGTTGTTTTTTTAGCTGGCAAATATACCTGGGGAGTATTTTGGAAAAATAAACATGTGCATGGACTAAACTGTTAACTAGTAAGTTATTTCTACAGCGGTGGTCGGTTTGACTGGCTTGCCAACTGAACAACGGTTTTCTTACTCCTTTTCTGGTCTAATATCTTCTCTCGTTTACAAACAGCAAAGCAATGCTAGATTTTTAGAGTTTGTTCATATTAAGTTTTACTGGTGGCTTTTGACTGTGGCTGATAAATAGTAATGACTAATAAATAGTAGAGGTTGATAAAAGCGGCTTATAGATGCTGAGGCATTCGTATTGGCTTTTGATTTTTTTTGAGTGCAATATGTAAGAGAAAGATAGAGCAAATGACGATGCAACTTAAGGCATTATTACATTCGGATTATCATGTAACTTATAGAATTATAACATAATAAAAAAATATAGTGCGTAATAACATGCGAAAGTGTAAAATGACTGATGAATAATAGTGACTGATAGAAACGGCTTACAGAAACTAGAACATTCGTTACCGGTAGGTCAGTAGGCCTTTTAGAAGGCGAACAAATGAAAGTTCTCGGCATGCGCTAACTTCGCTTTTATTTCGGTCTCTCTATCTTTCCGCTTCGTATAGATCTTAGGAGAATTGTCACCCATAGCTGTGGAACTCACAACCTATTAGAAAGTAGAGTGACCAACTTCTACACGAATTTTCAAGTGGATGAGATTGGTCCAGTGGTCACAGTTGGAGATGGGATTGCACGTGTTATGGATTGAACGAGATTCAAGCTTGAGAAATGGTGGAATTTGCCAGCGGTGTGAAATGAATAGCCTTGAATCTTGAGAATGAGAATGTAGGTATTGTTGTCTTTCCAATTTTTCCTAATTATATTTTTATGATTTTTAGTCCTCGTTTTGGTTTCTTATGTTAGGGCATATGGAATAATGTTTCCCAATAAAGATCTAAAGGATTTACCAAATCCACTTCAGGTAGTAGCACAACTTGCCTGCTCTGATCTTCCTAAAGGGATCACAATGGGGGGGAGATGGAGAGGCAAATGGTCGAACCTCCAGACATAATTCCCAAATTGTCACCTCTTTCATGGAAAGAAATCCGGTGGAAAAAAAAAAGAAAAGCTCATGTTTTGGAGTCAATCGAGTTTTCGATGCACAAGACCGCGGATGACTTCATTGAGATACCGCCTTTCAAAGCATTACTCTTCCTAAGTGCGGGTTCAGTGATTCATGCCATGTTGGATGAGCAAGATATGCGGAAGATGGGGGGCTTGCTTCCTCCTTTCCTTTGACCTATGCCATGATGCTCATAGGCAGCTTATCTCTTATTGGATTTCCTTTTCTAACTGGATTTTATTCTAAAGATGTGATCTTAGAGCTCGCTTACACAAGGTATACCATCAGTGGCCAATCAATCGCTAGTGCATTTTTTTTACCGACCTGAATATTAGAATAGCAAATGGATTCTTTGTCTCAATGCCATAGTTTTAATAAGCATAAGGAGCTTGGCCTAGAACTCTCCTACCATTGGAATTGCATCCATGGGCATTTATCTCCATTTAATGATTTTAGGTTATAATTCAATTTTAATGCACAAAAACATTTTATTTAGTCCTCCCTTATGCCATGGGCCTTGTTAGCCAAGACTCCCCCACCCACATCAATAATTTTCTCTCCTATCGGCACCACTTTCTCTCAAGGTCTCTCCCTAACTAAGGACCTATGACTCAATTCATCCTCTTGGTCTACGCACTTCCAGTGATTGAGCGAGAGTATTTCAAGGATCCATATCTGGGATTGAGAATAGCAGTAGTGGAATTTCAAGAACCTTACCTTAGATATCAGGACACTCCGGTTATAGCTTTGGCCTTTCATTTATCTCTTTCCTATCTATAATGTCTTACCCCAAAAGATAGTGAGTTAAGCAAGCATGTGGGAAGTAAGCGAGCAGGGTGGGGTGGTGGCTAGTAGCCTCTCCTCAATATCTATATTAGAGTCAGCATCCATTTTTGTTTGAGTTTCGTTGTTAGCTTATGTCATTTTAGCTAGTTCGACGTGTTTTCATTAGTCCTTCAAGCAAGTGAGCCAATTGCAGTAGGTCTTTTTAGCCTTAAGTAGTAATCTTGTTCGAAAGATAGTTATCATAGTGAAGTGAGTTATTATAGTGAATCTAGTTTCTCGAATGCTAGGCAATCAACCAAGAAAGGAAGTTATGATGTGGAAGTCTTGTAGTCTGTCTTCCCCTTCAAGCTCTCGAGGACACTAGGGGAGAGGTATCGAAAGTCAAAGTCTAAATAAAAGTGAAAGTCATAAGTATAAGTAATAGGCTATCGATTAACAGTTGAACACCGTAATTGATGAGTGAGTAGGTGGGTTAGGTGCACCTCTCACCCAGTGGGAAGTCATGAGGCTAACCCCCCCGAATGAAGAAGTAGTGGGGCCCGATGGCGAAAGAGAATCAACAAATTTTGTTTTGACCTGAGTAGGCTCAACATAGGGAATACCCTAACCCTGGGAACCGGGGCATATAAATCCACTTAGGGCATTCACCCAAGCGTACAGACTCATAGGATCTGGTACATGAAAAAGCCATTCTTTTTTGCTTTCCTTCAACTACTCAGTATACTTTTTTTACTGGAAGAGTCAAGCGAAAGCAATTAGTTTAGAAGGGCGAGGAAGACCTAGGAGGCTTACATCCTCGTTTCACTCTTTTTGCTCGTGCAAGACACGCAATCCCTTTCTCCCTATCCCTCCCTTATGTTTAGGAGCGGGATCTGCCCAAGAATGACCTATGGTGGTACGGAAGGCACGAACTCCGCAAACATCCCACACCCTCTGAGAAAGAAACTCCGCAACCATTAACTTTGGCTTTAGAAAGTACAAGTTAGAAACCAAATCCAATACGAACGGGCCATATCTTCTTTTGCTCGGTTGTCTTTGCCAACCTTTTGGGTGGTAAAGGATAGGTCAAGCTAAATTAGAAACCATTATGTTTTGGCATGCTTTCTCATTGGCACGGAAGAGGAAAATGTTTTTTAAAATGCAAAATAAACGGACACGCATCTGCATGTGGAGAAGATCTCACATGGCATAGTACTACGTACTAGATCATATGGATGACAATGAACTCTGACCAGCGCCCATGCATGCATATGCAAATAAACGGGGGAGTGGGATCCACATGAAACTATCTCACCACCGCAAGTCCCCGCACTCAACACAATCAATCAATCACCCCCAATCAACTTCTTCATTCCATCTTTTTTTTGTTATCTTTTTAGGGTGTTTTCCTTTTCCTTTATTTCTTTGTATTATCCATGGTAATATAATTTTTTAATTTTAATTACTAAGAAAAACTAATATCTTTTACAGTGCTTTTTAAGCTAGAAGTTACTTTGAGTACTATCATGGTCTGCTTGAAGATAGAGATTTAGACCCACTTCAAACAACTTCGACTTCTGGCTTTCAGCTTTTTTAAGTCAAAAGACACTCGAAACGTGTCGGCTTCTAATTTCGCCTTTTTCTCACTTTTTTCTTTGCATTATCCGTGGAGATATACCAATATTTTCATTTTTTCTCATTATTCTTCATTTTTTAATTGAATGATTCAGAAAAAACTAACAATTGCTACAGTGCAATTTTAACCAACATCCAGACGCCGCAGCCGGAAGCCACAGACATCAGCCGGTTGGAGCGGCACCTTAATTTGCTTGTTCGTTGGAGTAATTTCTACAGGAGATTAATATGCAAATTAATTCCCGCGTTTTAAACGGTTCTCCGTGCTAATACACGCCCGGATTGCATAAAGTAAGAAAGTTGAGACGTTGCTAACTTAATTAGATGGCTAGTTACTGTCCAACACATGCTTAAAGCATGGTATAATTTGTAAGTGATAAAACACACCTGGTTTTGGAGTAACGAATCGGTATGGTTTGTGAGGAACAAAAGAAAAGGAATCGGTATGGTTTGTGAGGAAAAAATGAATTGGAGATCGATCGATCGATCAATCTTACTACGTGGTTTGACCTGCCAAAAATAAAAACAAGGAAGTCGAGGAGAATGTGTAAAAAGTGCGTGGCCACCAACTAACTCTAGCCTCTTCCCTAAAATTAGCACGCGCGGAACAGCAATTAACGGTACCCAACACTCATCAAAATCCGTCGGTTGGTCCTAATGACCGAATTGACCCTGTAACGACACTCCTAAGTCCTAACGGTGATGTGGCTAAGCAATGTCTCTAGGTTTCACACCACTTAAAAATAGCATTAGTTATAGTATCTTCAATATATAATATTTATTGATGAGGCCAGACAATAAATATTCTTTTCTCTCTTAATCTTCTCTCTCCCCTCACACATGTCTATTGGGTGGGTTTAATGCTATGGATACTACTCTACTCCTCAAAACATGTTTTAGCTGCATCTTCTTGTTAGATTTTGTGCTCATGCAATGTCTCATGCAAGACTAAGGGTGCAAACGGTACGGATTAATCCCGACCAATCCGGTACCAAATACGGGAAGTTAATTTAGTATTCGGTACCGAATCCGATCAGTATCGGATAGTTGTTGCAGGATATAGTAGTGAAAATGGGAGAGCTAAAATCTGACCGAATAGCGTCTATAAAATGTAAACCGGATACTATCTGATCAGATATCCGATAAGCAAGTTAGTACCCTAACCGGCCCAGGCCATCAACCATCATTGACACCAAACAGCTTAAGTCCTAACCTAACTCTAGAGTCCAGCCACTCTATCCAGACGCCATCAATCCTCTCCGCTTATGTTGCACTTGTGTATGAATTTATCGACTTTTGAACTAATGTATGAATTTATCGGTTTTTGAACTTATGTATAAATTTATCGTTTATATTAAACTTGTGTTGTATTGGCTATTGTACTTAAGTAATCTAGATGAATTTGTTGCTAGTTGAAGACTTGAAGTAATGGTAGTATGGTTTAATATATATTCCTTTATGTATGCACATACTATTCGTCTATATTATCCGTTTTCGATCAGAAATTGTCATATACCATATTCGAAACTTTGAATTCGTATTTGTATCAAGTCTTACCGTATCCAACTCCGAATCTAGGGAATAGGATACGGCATGAACAATATCCGTTCGAATCTAACCCGATTGCACCCCTATGCAAGACACCATTTCTCTCTCTCTCTCCTTAACTCTTTACCACATCATATCTCATCCTATGCGTATAGCTAATTAATTTTATAAAACATTGTACATGGTGGAGCATTGAGAGTGCCCAACACTGCTCCAACGAGTTTCTACTTCTAGCTTCCTAATTTTGTCTTTTAGGGCATTTTTGCCTTTTTTTCTCTCCTTATTTCTTTGCATTGTTCATAATAATATAACTTCTATTTTCATTTTTAAAATTTTTTAAAATTTAATTACGCTGAAAAAGTTAATCATGGCTATATTACATTTTCATCTGTTATAGTTATAGTGTACAAAAATAGAAGTCTGAGCTTATAAGTCCAAATAAGCACTACTAAAGGTGTATCTGAGCTGCAGCTCTTGGTGATGCTTAGTTTGGCGATAGCTTATGGTTTTCTCACTGTAGCTAGTTTATTTGGCGTAATTAATTTTAAATATAGAAATGAAAAAACAGATTGACCCTCACAGACGACGCAAAGGAATAGAAAAAAGCAAAAAAAAAGCCCAAAAAGCTAGAAAAAGACGAAATAAAGGAATAATGAATTAAAAGGCAGAAATCAAAAGCTGAAACTAAAACAAGTAGGTCATCCCGTCATGGGCTTGGGATTAAATAATTACCCCTTCTTAATTAATTTAATGGCGATTCAAGAGCTGCAGTGCTACTGGCAGTAAGAAAATACTCACACGAGCACACTGTGTTTTTGAGTCTTTGAGATCTACTAGTACTAGTTCTTATTGATGAATGTATGCTTCTGGTTGACTTGCCTGCGTATGACTTGCAGAGCCAGTTGTTTGGCGTCGTTAATCAATAATCAGGTTTAGGTTTCCATGGTCCATCCATATGTTCAGGTTTTGTCGGTAACCCCTAGGAATCAATAGTCATCATTCATCAACAATTTGTCCATCCTTGGAAAGTGATTGCTTGCATTAGTATTTCTTCTTTTCTAATGGAATTGAACCAAATTATCTTATGTAGTTATGTTTGATTTAAAAGATCGTCGTGTTCGTGCATGAGCCACTTCAGTTCGATGATCAGCAGCTTCAATTAGTAATTGTTAGGTCTACGGCCAAACAAGAAGCCGTGTAAGTCTCATATGTACGTATGTATGTATGTCACATGCATATATGCATGCTTTACATCGATCGTCAAATATGTAGAAAATTAATAGTCTGAAAGTTACGTGGTGACAACTAAATCAATCGAATCTATCAATAGTCGCCTTGATTGGCTCTTGTCCATCGACAAACGGAGAAAATTTCGCTACGATGTACAAGTGAGAGCAACTTCACTTCCACGTACGAGTCGCAGGGTTACGAATTTCGTCCGAAATTTCATGAAATGGACGAAAGGTATCCAACGAAACAGGTTTTATTCAGCCAAAATTTGACCTTATTTGAAATTTATTCAAATTTTGGTTAAATTTCATCAAAAATTTGATTTTTTCGTCCGAATTTTCAAACAAAATGAACGAAATTCATTCCTTTCGCTGGCAGCTGAAAATTTTGTTCATTCGTTCCTTTCGCCGGCAGCTGAAAATTTTTTGCATCCGAAAGATTAAACACTGACGAGTAGTCGACAGATCGGGAAATTAATCTTGAAGGCAACTCTTACTATCCATGCATGCATCATGCATGGAAATCTAATGTCATAAGCAAATTGGCAGTCAAAAAACCTTACACTAAAGTAACACAAGATGATCCATGAATTAGGACAGCCAAATACATGACACCAAAATCTCATCACTGAATATACAGAGCTTAATTTGCTGGTTATGTGTGTGTACACTACTACAGAAAAGGTCATCACAGACGGTTCAAAAACATCATCACAGACGGTTTTGTGAACCGTCTGAATTTATGGGTCAGTGATAATACGAGGTCATCACAGACGGTTTTCGAACCGTCTGTGATTTTAATATCACAGACGGTTCTTAACTAAAAACCGTCTGTGATATTTATAAATCACAGACGGTTTTTAACTAAAAACCGTCTTTGATATTTATAAATCACAGACGGTTTTTATTATAAAACCGTCTGTGATATTCTCTTCTACTCCTAAACCTATTTTTGTTTATTGGCTAGCCTCAGGAAATGCTAGCCATGCCCTCTGAAACAAGCAGATCAACATGTATATGTATACATCCAATTCACATCTCAATTCATTTCACAAACATAAAACATCCATTTTTATTAAGATTAGAGCCTACCATTATAATATCCCAAAACAACGAGAAGGTTACACAACAAGAACAGCGGGTTACACAACAAGAACAGAGAACAAGATTATAATATCCCAAAACAACAAGCAGGTTACACAACAAGAACAGAGAAAAAGCAAAGATCTTCTATGTCTTCTCGCCTCGATGCAACGCATGAGCTGGATGCCTTCTCGCCTGCACGGTTGGCACGAGCTAGTTGCTTCTGCGGTGTCTTGTCTCCGTAGACTTGTGCGTCGTCTGCAAGGAGGAGGAGAATAGCAAGGAGGAGGAGAATAGCAAGCGGGAGGACAGCAAGGAGGAGGATAGCAAGGAGGAGGATAGCAAGGAGGAGGAGGATAGCAAGGAAGAGGATAGCAAGGAAGAGGAGACAGGTTGGGTTTGGTTATATTTATAGGGAGGGAGAGGAGGAGAGGCGGGAGTTCAAATTTTTGGCGCGGAACGGAGATTGGGTTGAGGAGGATCGACGGGCCCGGTCGATTATCACGCTATTGGCTAGAACTGCAGGATGAATGCATATCATTGGCTATAACCATCCGTCATGTGATGAATGCATATCACGACGGTTCTATATATAGAACCGTCTCAGAATTAGAGCCGTCTTTTATATTGGCAATATCAACTAGGCTGAAAAGATAAAATAGCAATGTTTTATATAGCTTATATATACTCATTTAAAAGGTTTCGACGAGATCTACAACTTTGTAGTTGAAGCAAAATCCAAATTCGAAAAAGACCAAGAAAAAGGGCAAAAGTGTACATCAAAACTTGCGACGCGGTTTAGATCCAAAGATGGCCGATTTAGCGGGTCTTATAAGGTTTTAAGCAGGTCAGTTTTGGATCTGTTCGTCAATAGCTTTCCTTGGACAAAATATATACTTCTCTGAATTGCTCTGCTGGATTTCTGCTTTGTTTAATATCTTGGGTTTGTAAGTATCAATTGACTAGCTATAGACTTCATTTGCCCTTTTCGAACCAATTAACTAACTAAGCCGGCTGTTGCTTGACCAGCACATGCAAACTTCCAAAGTAGTGATTAGGCAAGACCATGACTTCGTTTGAGCAACTCTCTCTATTCAGAACAGTAGAGTTCAACCCGACGCCGGATATATATAATAATTGAAACAAGCAATTAACAGCAGCGGGAGAATAATGGCCGGTGACAGAGAAAACCATAGGGGAGCTTTGGCCGTCAGACAGAGAAAACCAGAACTACGACTAGATTTCAATTAGGACCTATATAAGCAGTAACTTTACGTGATTAATATCAAGATCTTAACCTTTTGAGCTGTCGGTGAGTACAACGCGGCGTGCTATCGCTGATCCGCCGCAGAGCTTACCAGCATGCTGCTGCAGGCCGGTTGGTAGAGCAAGTACAGGTCGCTTTAACTAGGCAGCCATGGCCATGGCCCCTCAATAATGGCAATGCCAATGGCTGCATCGTTCGTTCATGATCCATCCTCCTCGTTCACATCGGCATGCAGGTGAATCACTGTACCAGCTGAGGAAACCGCCAGTAGATTGCTTGCCCATTCTTAGACCAGTGTAGCACTAATAGCAACCGATCCGTACTAATAATGCATGTGAACAACTTATGAACCGCGCAGATTGCGCGTTCTTGCGCTTCGTAACCTAGCCACCTGCTCCGGTGCCTCTGGAAGAATCCGGAGGAGGATTTGGGTCTTCCACTAGCAAAACAGTTCGTCCGGTGAAGCTTGGGAGGAGCAGCCAGCAGGCAGCAAAGGGTTTGTTCTTTTCGGCTGCGGTTTATGGTTTATGGCTGAAATTTTTGAATTTTGGCTGTTTACGGTACAGATTACAGAGAGACAGATACTCACTTGCGATTTTGGCTGGTACAGATGTTGGGCTTTTAACGTGTAGATCGTTTAACTTGTAGATCACGTCTTGAGAAAATACTCCGTTTAAAAGTTAGGTACTATAGCAAAAGCCAAAAGCTGACAGCTTGTGAGATAAAGAACAGGCCCAAAGCCTTTCGGAACGTTTGGAACGCCAGAATTTTCATTATTTCTATAGAAAATGACCTATTTTGGGTGAAATTTCTACGAAGTTTCTGCATTTCAGATAGAGCCGAGTATTGTTTGTAATGAAGGGAGTTGAATTAATTTCAGCATTCCAAATGAGGCCTTGCGCGGTCTTCTGAAAAACAAAAAAAATCTTATATGACACGTTTGGAACAATGCCTCAGAAATCCCTATAAAAAATTCCTTTAAAGCGGAATACAGGAATACTTCACTTTTTTTAGCACATAAGAAAATTTCACGTGAAAACAATAATTCCCTTTTGCAATATATAGTGTGGATTCTCACGTGTTGATGTATGCCGACCTTTTTTTTATACAACTGTACTTTTTTTGTGCGAGAATATGCAACTATACTTCAGAGGGATAGATATGAGTAGGACTGTAAACGAGCCGAACTCGAATGAACTCGAGCCGAGCGCAGGCGAGCCTGAATTGGGGTCCGAGTCTGGAGCTTGGGCCAAGCTCAGCTCGGCTCGAATAAGCTCGATAACGGTTTAAATAATATAATATGCACTATTTTTCATAATAAGAAAAACTCGAGTTCGAGCTCGGCTCGAGAGAGCTCGATAATAGTAAAAAAACAAATCAATATACACTAATTTTCAACAATAAAAAAGCTCGAGCTCGAGTTCGCCTCGAGTAAACTCGGTAAAAATTCTTGTGCATGTAGACTGTAAAAAAAACTCAAGACTCATGAGCTATTCAAGCTTGGCTCGTTGAAGCTCGTGAGCTCAAGATCAAACTTGAGCTCAGCTTATTTGGAATTTGAGCCAAGTTTAAATCGAACCTAGAGCTCATGAGTTCAAGTAGCTCTTGAGTCTTGAGTTTTTTTTATAGCTCAGATAGAGGTATGCCATCATTGCATGCATATACGTTGGAAAAAAAGAACAGATCGATCCTACCAGGAAGGTGTAGCTAGCTAGTTCCTGACACACTGTAGGGGAATTAGAGTTTGTGAAGCATTCGTTGCAAACCACCGGCAGACGTTGCAAAAGTACTTACTCTAATTAAGACTCGGTTCATGGGACTTAGTTTTTGACTTCTTCGAAGGTTAAAGTAAACAGAACAGTTTTTTGAAATAGATTCTTCAAACGATATTTTGAGTCTAAAATTATATATGTCGTTCATGTCGACGTCTCTACCATCTACTACTATCTTAAAAAATACAGACAAAAACCAACAACTATAGCCAAAAGTTATCAGTCATAGCCTAGCCCAAAATAATAGGTTCTAAGCCAGTTATGATTGCATGACAAATGGAGGGCAATCATAATATTTCATATTTTTATCTTATGCTATGATTGGAATTCAAGATACTCCTTTCGTCCAAATTTATAGGACATATTTTTTAAATGATCTTGTCCATAAATATAAGATGTATTTTATGTTCAATGCAAAATTAGTATGTTGTTTTCTTTATACCCCTAATAAATATGCAACTTTATTTACTATTATCTACATATATGTATTAAATATCGTGTTTAGAGATAATAATTAAGGGTAATCTAACCATTTTCACTATCTTTTTAGTATATGTGCTAAGAGAAAATACGTCTTATAAAATTGGACGGATGGGGTATTAATTAATTATTCTATTCTACTACTGGCAAATTAGACAAACCAAGCTAGCTATGTGTTGAAGTGAATTAGCCCACGAGTAAAACTAGGCGCAAGCTAATTAAGGGGACTCCGTTGCTCTAACGTGTGTGCCGTTTATACTTCACGTTTTAGGGGTGTTTGGAACTCTCCAACGCTCCACAAACTCTACCGTGGAGCAGCTCCACAAAAATCTGTTTGTGGAGTACCCTTCTATCACAACTTCACATTTTTTCCTCGAGCAGTAGCTGAACCTTACATTGCGTGAGTGGAGCAGTCGGTACATTGCGTGAACTCGGTACGCATGCTAACCAATTAGGCTTTGCAACTCAGAACGTAGCATTAAGCTAACTGTACTGGGTTAATTAAGGCGATCAAGGATCGGGTTATAAATTAGTCATGGTATTTCTCGCATTTTATTTAGTTCGGAGCTCGTACGTACTGTGCATCGAATATCGATCGAACAGCTGGGCCTTTGCATTCTTTGTCGGACAAACAGCGTGCAGTGCGCCAGTACGCTAACTCAAACCGTTCCCATCACACACATCAAAGTCAATTAGGATTATGTTCACAAGCTCAATTAATCTGTAGGTTTTCATTTTCTAATAGTTTCCTAGAAGTATTATTGAGATGGAGATCTATTATATTTAGATGTCGACCTTGCAGAGGCGGCACTGCAGTATACAGTGCACATTCGTGCACGTACATGGCTCGTGGTTAGCTTTGATTATTATTACTACTACAATACTACTCACCTGATTCTAGTATAGGTGGTTTTAAATATTAACATGGTATCCAAAGTGACAGTGGGTACAGGGTATCATTCTCTATGGAAGATATAGCACTAAGAGAATTAGAAAGAGCTAGTGAGTAAGAATGGGTGGATCTGACCTCTTCATACCCCTCTTAGGGGTTTATATATATGAGTGGGGTAGAATAGAAAATTCTCATCATACCTCTTAATAATTACAAAATATAATGGTACATTGGTACATTCCTTTATACTATGAGGCACATTACATATTGGGTCAGTTGTAAGGCCCAATCACGAGGGTTGAGCCACCTCTGCTACAACACTAGTGATACCAATTTTATATTGTTAATCTCAGTATTTTTATACATTGTTGACCAAACATAAAAATAATTAACAAGCACATAAAACAACCTACATTTAGAATCAGAGCTATATAATATTGTATGAATCGGGGCTATACAATATTATGTTAGTGATATATTCTAGAGACAATCATAAAAATGATTATATTACTTCTATATTTATGATCTTCTAAATAAACACTATTATGTTTCTCAAATGAATCATTATAAAGGTTAGCAAGTATGTAACTTGTTGGTGAAACCTTTTATTTGTTATATGATGTCATTCTAAAAGATCTTTGGTCAGATGTTACTGATTGAATACTAGTGACTGATAGACCATCACATGTATTAATAGATGATCATGTTTCACCAATCATAGATATGGAGATGTTAAATCAGTAATGTGGACACATGTTAGAGAACATGATGTTAGATTGACCCATCTTGAGATACTGTTGAGATTGTTATATTTTATGTGTTATCAGTTGATCTCCAGTAATGATGATGTATAATCCTTGTATTTGATATTAGCATAGTTTTCTACATGTGTAATAGTACACTTAGGAGTTGTCAAATGCTACTCTGTAACAGGGTGGTCATAAAGGTAGTTTGTAGGTATACTATAAAACATGCGAAGAAATATGACTGATCGGATATGAGATTTGCCTCTCCTTCATAACAGGAGAGATATCACTGAGCCCCTCGATGTGGTCAAATAAAGAAAGTGCATGACCATGCCACGAGTGGTCGAAGTGTTGACCACGTGAAGTTATCCATCACTTGATCGGAAAAAGGATTGAACAGTCGATGACACGTTTATTACCTGGAGTTTGATCAGATATCGTGAGGCAAAAGAGAATACATAAACAAGTTGATAGGTTCGACAGGATGAAAAATGATAGTATGAGTATACTAGCTGGTTGTGACCTGGTCGGATATATCACAAACTGGTATGTGAACTAATCGTGACCATATATAATCTAGTCATAAGGAGTTATGAGCTGATCGTGAGTGACTAAGACTTAGTTGTAGATTATATTGCATTAGGTTTGTCCAAATTGATTTTTGTGTATATTTGGGGATCGATATGTCCTGTTACCAGTGAAACAGAAAAGTATTTTTGAGTTACAACCAAGTATAAATGAACCTACAGGATCACACACGTAACGGGTTGAAACAATAAAGATCTCGATGATAGACTCTGAGTGGGGTACGATTTCTATTCGTATTGAATAAGGATTCGATCGGAGGCTCTCCGAGTTGGATATGATATCTAATCGCATCGGATAAGGATCCATTAGGAGGCTATAAATTTAGAGAAGCGTGGGGCTGAGGGGTGTACGACATCAGGGAGAAATCCTGAGATACATCCAGTGAAACCCTACCCACCACCTCTCAGAACACCTACCGTGCGTGCTGGTGTTAGCACACCGACGCACGGTATTCTATCTCTGGACTTGTGGACTTCGATAGAAGCGTTGTTGAGACTACGGCGCTGATTGGGACAATCACAAGGAGGAGACGGCTGGCTCAAGAAGATCTACTATTTCCACTAAATTGACACGCGCTACGTTGAATCAGACTGCTTCAACTCTTTTTGTGCTGTACTGTGCATTCAATGATAGCGATCCATGATCTCTTACTCATATAACTTTCTGATTTACATGATAAAAAATTTAATTTACGTTAGTATAGTCTATCTGTACCCGATCATACTGTACTAGCTAGCTGTTTCATCCTTTCCTGCTGCGTACTACTCCACTAGCCAGCGACCCATCGTACTGCAAAAACGCTAGCGACCGATCTATCGATCGACCGACAGTTTGTGCACATGCAGAAGGCGATCTTGCGCGATGCAGTGCACGATGCAGAAGGCGATCTGCCACGTAGGTTACGGTACGATATTGCTGTTTCCCTGTACTGACAAGTCCCGAGCAAAGCCTCTCCTTGAATAGTACCAGTAACATGCAGAAATGGGGCTTGTTGGACTGG
Source organism: Dendrocalamus sinicus (assembly GCA_036346575.1). Taxonomy (NCBI): domain Eukaryota; kingdom Viridiplantae; phylum Streptophyta; class Magnoliopsida; order Poales; family Poaceae; genus Dendrocalamus; species Dendrocalamus sinicus. The sequence goes on from CM070642.1 coordinate 4,792,996, forward strand.
GACATGGCACCTAATTAATCGCATCGCCCGATATCCAGCGTATGCCTCCTCTCGTTTAATCCTTCGCCGTGTGATCATTCGATGAACTCCCTCTCTGTTATAATATAGGCCGGTTTAGTATTCTTTTGACTTTTCTCAAAATATAAATCATTCTATAATTTTACAGTATTTATCTACTTTTTACTTAGAGCATATACAATAGTGTGACGCCAGCTGTCTGTAAGTCTTGTCATGTTGAACACAAGATGATGCATATGAGAGAGGAACATAGAGAATTAGCCAATCTCTCATGCAACGATCGCTTGTAATATGAAAAATAAGGTACATTGTGTCATGAGAAAGTTGTTTATAGAGACATGTAAAAAGATAACCTATTGTAGAAGCTATCTTTAATGCCATCTATGAATGACATTGAAGATAGTAGACAACAGTTATCTATATCTTTGTACATGCCTTTATGCTATTGATAAATAAATGATATCACACTCATGAATAAAATGAGACATCTTTCCTAATATGGAATAATTAAAGGACAACAAGGTCTTTCGAGCCATCTTATTAATTCTTGTGCATAAGTCTGAAATGACTTATATTTTAACTCGGATGTAATATATTTCATACCATAGAATTTTGGGTATGGTAACCAAGGTCATATTATAGTGGCGCTCTATTAAGAGATACTGATCTATATGTAGATTTTATATTATAATTTCCTGATATTTGAATCTACGTAAGCTTTAAAATAGATGCTCTAGCAGCAAACTGTTCCAACCTTCTAAGGAAAAGAAATGGCATTCAGCGGTAAAGAGCGTGGTTGGCTGTGTCCAACCACCGTTACAAGTCTGGTTACAAGTCTGGTTACATTGTAAGCTGGTGTCCCCAGCATAACCCTGGTAAACTCTTAGTGAATGTTTGAATCACCTAAATTAGAAGTAAGTTTTTTTTTAAAAAAACAGGTTTTAGTATGATTTTAAGGAAAAACAGGTTTTAAGCTGTTATTTTGTTATTGTGAGTTTATATATAACCTTGCTTGGATCATGTGAGACTATGTGGAGGTCACTCTATGGTTGTGATGAGTAATTGACTTTTGGATTAGAGTATTTGTGAAGTTTGAGTTTGGTTTTTAATGGTTTTGTAAGGATTGCATTTGAGCTGAAACTGTTTTCTAGAGGTGTCATAAAAAATCATAAGTACCGCAGTTGTAAACGCGGTAGTACCGCAAGGCAGTAGTTTCGCTCTAAATTGCGGTATGTTTTTTTTAAGAGAGGTTCAATGAGGGTTTGAAAGGTGTGGAAGTACCGCTTTTGGGAGTGGTAGTACCAGCGTGTTAAGAGCGGTACTACTGATCTTCCCAGAAAAGCAGGGCTTTTGGGGATTTGGTCATGGTTTGACCTGGATGTTGTTGCTTGTGTGCACATGGGTTTATTATTTGGTTCTAGTTTTAGGATTAGTATTTAGGTGCATACATTTTGCATTGTGCCTTGTGTGGACAAATATTGTCAATTGATGATTCTATGTATTGTGCGGTGTTTCATGACGGTTTGCTTGTTGTTGTTGATTGCATGACTTTGGAGTTAGGTCATGGTGAGGCATAGGTGGATCGGGACTAGGCACAGGGTGGTGCTAAGGTCCAGAATGGTTAGGGAGACACTGAAGATGACTGGGACTTAGCAAGGTGGTTGCAAGCCGGGACGATGAGAAACCGAAGCGGGAGCCACCAGTGATGGACATAACGAGCAACGACAATGTGGACCGGGACTAGGCTTAGGGAGGAGTCGAGGTCTTGTGCGGTCAAGGATGCCGTGTCGTCATGCATGAAGAGAGGCATGTGGCGCACTAAGTAACTTAGGTCGTTTGCAAGTGAGGACGGTTCGGTAGAATTCGGACGCGTGAGAGGCTTAGCGGAAAATCATTTGGGCCACGTGGAAGATGATGAAGCATAGGCGATGCTTCATGGCAAAGGAAGCGGGAAGCTTCAAGGAAGACGATAGAGGGGTATTTTGGTAAACTGTCTAATACCGGAGAAGTAGCGGTATGTGAAACCGCAACATTGATATAAGTGGTTTAGGTTTTGTATGTGCTAAAAATATGAAGTGGATCAAGTGTTTATTCATTAATGGGTTAATGGTTGTAACTTGCTTTGAGAAGCGTGCACGAGTAAAACCCGGTGTTAGGTGGGGTTAATGGGTTATCCCCGGTTTGGCCTAATGGGGAGATCCATTAGGTTTTGAGTTCAGGTTGTGAGCCTATATAAGAGGAGGAGAGGTAAGACTTAGAGTTTGAGAATTTTAGCTAAGTCTTTATGGTGGCTAGCTCTTCCTCCCTCCCATGTGAGATTAGGGTTCCTTGGATTGGAGCCTTGTGTGTGTATGCTCTAGGCTTAGAGCTCTACTATTCTAAGGGATTGGCTGTAAAACATTCTTCTTCAAGTGAAATAGACACCCAAACTTTGCCCAAATGAGTTGTGCCATGAATCCCCTCATGAGCTTTTAATTTTCTTGGCTTTCTTGATTGGGTTTCTTTTCTCTTGAGTTTTTCTAGTGCCAAGGACATGCAAAAGGAGGATATGTCTCTTGGAGACAAGATCCCATCTATCTAAGCATGATCTAGATGAAGTTCTTAAGAAAACCCGGTTTTTTGCTTGATTGGGGCTTAAAGTGTGATTTCTTAATCTGATGGGTTTTGAGTTCATTTCTTTGGTGGTCTAAAAGTGTGATTTCTTAATCCACTTACAAGCAAGGTATTCACTAATTTCGTTTTGAGTTGATTTCTTTGGTGATCTAACTGAGGGTTTTGAGTTCATTTCTTTGGTGGTCTAACTTACTGTAACATGTGGGAATACATCTAGATCCATCTTGGTTATCATCCACTTACAAGCAAGTTGTATTCACTAATTTCGATTTTGACTCGGTTTTGGGGAAACCTTCCAACAAACTGAAAACAATATCAACTTTGGCCATGATTCTCATGGTCGTTTGTTGGAATAGGTTCACAATACCCTAGAGAAGATCTCTGTACAATTTCATATCATTTGGATCTACGGATCAAAAGTTACATCAAATTTAGTTTTTGAAACTCTGCTGAAAGCCTTTGTTCATCGTCTATTTTCTCTAGTTTTTCAACCATGTTCGGACTTTCGACCACATTATCTCTTTTCGACTACGTCTGATTCGATCACTCACTGGTCATCAACCTTACTGGCAGTGCTTCGACGACTACTTGTTCGACTACTCGTCGACCACAATGTTCGTTTGGTTCGACCATTTTAGTTTCGACCTCACTTGTCGACTACTCGGTCATATTCGACATCGACTACACGATTGTTTTTCTGACCGCAACTCTTGGACATCTTTCACGAAGCATATGATCAGTTGATCACATCGGTCTTGATAGTGTTGGTTTTCGACCACTCATTTTTCCTCGACCACGCTAATCTTTTGACCACGCATTGGTCATTGACCATGACGGTTTTAGACCACCCATTGGCCTTCGATTACGTTGGTTTTCGACCATGTTGAATTTCGACCACTCTCTAGTCGTTGGTCACTCGAGTCGAATTTCGACCATGTTGGTTTCCGATTAGGTTGTTTCAACTCTGTGGGACTTCCAACTATGTAGTCAAATTTCGAACACGTTGGTTTCGACCACGTGGTTACGACGACGTTAGTTTCCGATCAGATTGTGCTCAGCTCTGTGAGACTTGTGACCACGTAGTCGAAGTTCGACCTCATTATTTTTTCCTGACTGGTTTTGCTAGTTCTGAGAGTCTCTGGTTTTCTAGTTGGATTATTATCCTAACCTTCATAACTTTATAGCTATTGGAGTAAATAATAAATGAATACTTTTGAGAAAAATTTTAAGTCATTATTCACCTTCTCTGTTGCTTATCCGGTCCTACAAATTAGAAAAACTAAAATGAGTTTTTGCGAATACAATAGGCATGTTCTTTTTGGCTGCGGTTTATGACTTTTGGCTGCGGCTTGTGACTTTTGGGCTGTTCGTGCGAGAAATTACAGAGTAACAGAAACTCACGTGCGGTTTTTGCAAATATAAATGAAGTCGGCACAGTATGTACTATAATTAACTAGTAGCAGTGGCGTAGCTAGGATTTGTAGCTATGGTGGTCCATTGTCTAAAATTTATTTAACTGCTATAAATTTAACATGTCGGTACATAAGTATATGAATTACGAAATGCAATTAAGCGATGAAGAAGTAGTACCATCTACATGAACAATTCCAAGAAACCGCTCACATGGCCTTCCTGATTTATCAACATAACGTAAGCAAATGGCTAGTTGTTCTTTATGAGAGACATCACTAGACTCATCAACTAAAATTGTATAGTGCTCTTCACCAATTTCCTTAATGATTTTATCTCTAGTCTCCATAGCACAACATTGAATAATTTCTTTTTGTATGTCTGGGCTAGTCAATGTGCAATTACCTGGAGCATTCTTCAAAACAAACTTGTCTACCTCTTCATGCCGATAAAGCGAGACGCGTCGGCGTCGCTGCTCGCTTCGCCGTCTCGCAGCTTGCGCCGCAGCCGCCGTTTGACTTTGGACTCGGCGTCGGCGCAAGAGAAAAATGGAATTTCGGCGTTTAAAACTCTCTGATTCGGTATTTCGGTCTCAACTCTCACGCGAACTCGCCCATTGCGGCAGCCGTGCGGACTCAAGATGCTGTCTCGGGCTGGGCTTTGGCGGACGCAGGTGGTCCACGCCCACACGGACCACCTGTAGCTCCGTCACGACTAGTAAACTCTGTTTTGAAAAGATATTTCGTTTAAAAGCTTTTAGAAGCTGCAATGGAGTCCGTTCCAGTGTGGTGTTTGGCCGCGCGCACCCGACCATGGGGTTCCACAACGACCACAACGTGGGCGGGGTGCTTTCCCTGAGACACTCGCCACTGTCGCTCCTGACGCAGCTCGGCGTATGGCGACGATCACTTCTGTTTTGTTCACGACGTGAGCACAGTGCGTCAGTCCTCCCAACAGATTGGGCCGCATAATGTTGAAGTTCTGCTCCTTCTTTTATTGAAGAATTTTCGGTTGACAAAAGACGTTACATGCAACGACTCCTCGTGGTTTTTGTTAAAACCTGGAATTTTGGGTTTTGAGATAATTAGTTTTTGTCAAACTCGTATTAGTTAGAAGATCCAAAAAAAAAAGATTTTAAATAAAATCGGTTTGGCAAAATCGGGTTCTGTTAAAACAGGAGATGGGCTGAGGCTGCGTTCTAAAAAAGGAAATGGCATTCAGCGGTAGTCCGGCGGCCATACCACCCAGACCTTTTGGTTTTGGTCTTCCTTTTGGAGCTAATAATCTCTTTTGTTTTAGGCAAATAATAATAAAACTGCGACTGTTGATTAGGAAGGGCCGAGCTAACATCGTTCTTTCGAACTGGCCTTAAGCCAGTTACTTGTGGGCTGAGAGCCGTTCAGATATCCCAGCCCGAGGACCCACGGCCCTCTCGGGACGCAAACAAATCACGTTTGCGAGGCCCGACCGAGGGGAACCGTGGAACCAACTCCATCGCCCAACGCCACGGCGAGCCGCCGCCGCCGCAACTCCGTCAGCCCTCCGTCGGTCTCTCTTCCTCTTTTTTTTTCTCGGCGTTCTTGCCGGCGTTGAGCGGGTGGGAACTGATTGATTTTTCTAGAAGTAACTTTAGATTTCTTTAGTTTCTTATCTCCCTAGATCAAAATTTCCAGTTTTGTTATTCTCCGGCTATTTCTTAGTCTGATTTTATTTACTTATGATAGATTTTATTGGACTAACTCACCTAGATGACAATTGCAATGCCTACGGTAGAAATTGACACCAGGTCAAGACGGGTGCAAATAAATCACCTCTGATTTTCTTCAGACACTACTGAGGTGTATATCCTACATATCAATGGAGATCATCGATAATCTATTTTCCATTGCTATGTTTGTCGGCAATCAAGACAACATTGCAAGATATGGAGTCAATGACAAGGAAGATAAAAAAAAAAGTCTAGCATGTTCATCGATCCAAGGATTTGATTGTGATATGTTATTCATCTACAATCTTCAATATAAAAGTTGAATATTTATGTACTTACTCGTTAAGTTATTAATATGAATCGGAGGATTGTTCTCCCAAAAAAACCAACTCCATCGCCCAACACGAACATGAATATGGAACTATTTATAGCATTTTAAGTTTGTCATGTGATAAACTTTTTTCTAAAAGAGAAAAAGAAAAAACTAAACGGTTGCCCAGCGCAAGTGCACGGTGTACACCATGATTTCATGTTAGTATCGAAAATAGTTTCCCCCCTTTATCATAGGACATGTCTATATGATAATCGTTTTTTTTCGAAGAGGTATATGATAAGGGTATTGATAAATATCATTCGGGTGTTTTCTTTCTAACTATCATCTAAATTTGTGACCAGCGCGCGGTTTGGATATATGCATGCATGCACCGCCCTGTTAAACTGTCGTCTTGAACTGCATGTCCAGGAACTCCCCGATCGAGTAGGCAAGCTAGCTAAGCTAGAAAGCACTCTCAGTTGTCTAAAGGAAAGCAAGAGAGAAGGCTAAGTCGACTCGCATGAAGATTGAAGAGTCGTCGCCGATTTTACTCCGCTCGCCGGAGACAAAACCGAAACTGGAGCGCGCGCGAGAGAGATGGAGCTAGAGCCCACAGAATGCTACGCAGCTAGCTAGACAGCCCTGGAATACAGGAGATGAAGTCACCAAAAGCAGGTTTCTGGGCTAGCTAGCTATCATCATCTGACCTAATTAAACAACTGCTTAATTTAGGATCAGTAATTTTCTTGTGACCAATGCTAAAACTGAAAGTCAAACCCTTTAAAATTCCATCCGGAGATCGACACTCCGGTTTATCTGAGGGTTGACTTGCGACAATGGGCAGCTAGATGGTTTGGCATAAGCTAAAATATATTAGGCATCTTCAGCTGTATTATCCTGCCAATGTCAATGCATCTCTCGTCAAAATCTACCCTGTCTATGTTGAGTGAAAATGACACCAATATGGTATTCAATTAATTTACTTGTAGACCGGTCTTGTCATATGTAGGCTTTGTTTGTTTAAACTTTTTCTCTGGCTTAAACGCAAAAAAGCTAAAACCTAAACAAACGGATGGCTTTTTTACTAAGCTTTTGAAAAACCTTAAGCCAACATATAACTAAAAGCCAAAAATCAAAACAGTTTTGATGTGCTTTTTTTTTTTGCTTTTACGGGATGAAAATAGCCCATTGCCACTGAATTTCACCAAAATTACCCGCTTCTACCATGTATAAATAGTTCTCTATCTATCTCCCATCGTCCAGAACCTACCCGGTGCCTAGGGTTCCCAATCTACTCCCCACGCCTCATTCGCTGCCACCTCCCCCACTCCTTATTTGCTGCTACCTTCTCCCCTAACGGTGCTGCCCCGTTGCCTTCACCGCCACTGTCCCTCGTCACCTCCTTCTCCCCCGACGCTGCCGCCCCTCGTCGCCTTCACCACCACAGCCCCTCGTTGCCTCCTTCTCCCCCGACGCCGCCACCCCCATCACCTTCATCGCCGTGGCTCCTCGTCGCCTTCTTCTCCGCTAACGCCACCACCCCCATCACCTTCATCGCCGTGGGGCCCGTGGCCCCTCGTCGCCTTCTTCTCCCCCGCCTCCTTCTCCCCAACGCCGTCGCCCCCATCGCCTTCACCGTCTGGCCCCCCGTCGCCTCCTTCTCCCCCAACGCCGCCGCCCCCGTCGCCTCCTTCTCCCGTGTTGTCACTATCCAATTTCTTGCACCTTTTCTAGAATTCTTGTACTAGATGGGGATCATTCCATTCTTTTTCTAATTTTTCAATTTTTCTTGAAATTTCTTGAGGATGAAATTTCTTGCACCCAATTAATTTGTTGAGAAGATGAAATTTTGTTACCCGATGATTTTTCAATGATGTAAGAAGAGTGTAGCATGAATATATTTCTATAGTACTCAACAAAAATTTATGGAGATATGCCCAAGAATTCTTGTCAAGGATGCTTAGATCCAATGGATGGTGCTTGTACTGTGGATGGTGTTGGTCTGTTCTTGTGGATGGTCCTTACTGTTCATCAATTGGTTTCAGTCCCTACTGTTCCCCAACTTTTTGTTGTTCATCAATGAAATCAATTGTTTATTTGTTGTTCATCAACAAATATGCTGGTTAATTCACTCGTTTGTTGTTCATGACAAATATGCTGGTTAATTCACTCGTTTGTTGTTCATGAACAAATATGGTTGTATTGGATTTTGATAAGTAGTAAGGAACAGAGTAATATGGATAGAAATGCAACACAAATGAAAAGTTTGAAATAGACGATAATAACTTTTATCAGTGAATGAACAAGTGGTAACTTGTATCAAGGGTATTGTGGACTTTTCAACTTTAAGCCACAGCTTAGGAGGTCAGAAAAGCTAGGTTACTAGACACGATGACTTGGCTTAAAAGCATAATGCTTATAAACTATTTAAGCCAAAAAAACCTGTTTTAAGCTAAAAGGCAAAAAGTGTAAACCTAAACAAGCAGGCCCATACTTACATATGCATGCATGCTTGCAGGGAGGTCAAGAGACATGTTTGGAAGATACCAGTAGAGTTGTTAATTTGATGCTATATTTTGACAGCTTCCAAATGGACCCTATGTGGCACCATTAGCTAGGAGATTGATATAATTAATTAATGGGCAAGCTACTTTTGTATATTGATTGGTATGAGTACATTTTTGTCATGACCTTAATTCGGGCCACTCTCAATAGGCTTAATTAGCTAGTCATATAGGATCCACATAGGATAAAAGGTGATATGGCAAATAGTTAAGGAAAAGAAAGAGAAAAGTAATATCTTATATGAAACATTACTTGAGCATACAATCTAACAAGTAGAAATATCTAAATCATCCATTTCTGGGGCCAAATGCAGCCCCATGCCCACCACAGCCGGAGCCCGCCACCATGTACGCTCGACCTGGCCGACCTACCATTACCACTCTGCTTGTGCACCTCGCCGTTGCCACATGAGTTGCGTTCGCTACGCCGTGCTGCATCGTTCGCTCATCGCGCAGCCTATGCATATCGATGTCATTGTGCGAGCCACGCTCACCACGCCACTCGTACTTGCCTTGCCGCCCACGGCAACTCCCTCACCTCACCTCGGTGGCGACATCTCAGATCTGGCCCGATCTGGGCACTGTCGACGTAGATTTGGCTGTATCTGGGGGGAGGAGGAGGAGGCGGGGAAAGGATGGGAGGAGGCGGTGGATGCCGGAGGTGAGGAAGAGAGGTAGCGGTGAGAGGGCGACGGGAGTGAACGAGGAGGTGAGGAAGGGCAGCGGCTGCTAGAGGTGAGAGAGGATGTGCGCGAGAGAGGAGGGAGGAGTCTTGTGAGGGTTCGGAGGGAGGAGGGCATGGCCAGGGAAGGAGGTGAGGAGAGAAAATGTGGGAGGGGAGGGGAGAAGTTGATAGGAAATTATTATATTGATTAGATAGGCAAGATGATAAATACAATGCACTGAGAATATAGTGTCTAGTCTTGTGTCTATATAAAGTGGCAATCAATGAACATTTACATGTAGTGTCTACATTGAGAATGCCGTTAGGGTTAAGTGTATTTTCATCTTTGAAGTTTTCAATGATAGCGACAAAATAAAAAGGGATTTTGGCAAACACCCACTTGTAAGTGGGAGAGTTTGTTAAAAAAACCCACCTGCATCTCAAAGTTCATCAAAAACCAATCTGCAAGCTCTATGTGATTGCAAATCCGTCCCTAAACAGCCAATTTATTCACTGAAGTTCCTAAAAGTCAAGAACTGCTAACCGGGGATCACGTAGTCCATCTAAATTGCGAGAATCCTCCTGCGCGGCCACAACATCGACAATCGCCCCCAATTGTCCTTCTTCCATGTCTCTCTATTCTCCCGCTCTTACGTCACACTTTATTCTCTCAAGTTCGGCTCGTGTACGTACCCTACGCTAGCACGTTTTCACTGCTCATAGTCCACAAGACCATTCTACTGATATTGCCATGCAAGTGCTATGTAATAATTTCAGCGAGTAAATTAGCCCTTGGGTGGGGATTTGCAACCACATAGCACTTATGGGTGTGTTTTTTTATTAACTTTGATATGTATATGGGTTTTTGATAGACTTCCCATTTACAGGTGGGTTTTCTGCAAAAATCCTAAAGAAAATTTCAAACTTAACTTATACACAAGTCAATAAATTGTGTTGCCTCTATTACGGTACCTCCGTGTTACCTATGTATAAAAAGTTTAAAATTTTCCAAAAAAAATCGGAGATATAGAGAAAGACTCATTCTATAAACCTGTAAAATTTTAAAATCGAACTCGATCGTATTTGAAAGATACGAAATCGACACGAAGAGACACTAGCGATGAACAGCTAACATTACTATTCATGCATAGAACCATTTTGAGTTATTGCAACTATAAAATATTCAATATTCGCAAGGTTCTAGTGACTTCTATTTCGCGTTTTTGCAACAGTAAAATATTCGGTTTCTCCGTCGATCTGCTATCCTTTTTGTTAAAACCATTGGCTCGCTAGCCCCAAGCTAGCTTGAAAAATTAGTATTCTTTAACCAGCTGTGTTTTATGAACATGACAAGTTAGTCAACTACCTAATAATTTCATCTACACTAATAATCCACCAGTTAAAATTATCATACATCCACCCAACAATTACCTGCTCCACAGTCATAACCTTAACTACGTCCACACCACAATATGCACCCAGAATTACACCATCATAAAAACGTCCGCACCAGATTAACTCTTCTCTATTCTCTCTCCTTACTCAACCATATCCGACGGTCATCCTTCAATGGATCTGCAGTACCCCTCCCGCGACCCTGACGCTCGCCCCCCTATACTCACCGCCACCAGCGCCTCCCGTCTCCACCTTGCCTCCCTTCTCCACTACGCCATCCGCGCCGCCATCGGCCTTCTCCACATCCGCCACCTCCTCCACCTGATATCTCCCTCGCCTCCTCCCCCGCCCTGCGCTCCGCCGCCGCCGCCTCCTCCCCCGCCGCGCCGCCTCCACTGAACCGCTTCCTCTCGACACGCCAAGCCACCGCTCTTCCGTCTGCGGCGTCGGTCTCGCTCGCTGCCCTTCCTCTTGGCCTTTGCCTTCGACCCCATCTCCCGCCACCTCGGTGCGGGCGCTCGACCCTTCTCCGAAGGTGGCTGCTGCCGCCGCGGTCCTCGCGGCGCGGCCGGGTCGTTTGCGGTGGTGGGGCTCCCGCCGCAGCGAGATCTACGTGATTGGGGCGTGGAGGAGGGGGCGACAAGGCGTGAGGAGCGTGCGGTGTCTGGCGGCGAGGAACGGTCGGAGGAGGCGCGGCCATGGGGACGGCCGGGGTACATGGCGGCGGGGAGGTGGGAGGCGGGTGGTGGTGGCCGGGAGGACGGGAGGCGGAGGTGTTCGACCGGAGGAGGGGAGGCGGGCGAGCTGGGCCCGCCCAAAGAAACTACCAGCACTACTATACGGTATACCCCTGTGAAACCCTAATCCCCAAAACCATCCTCGTCTCGCGCGGTCGCGCCCCAGCGCCAGCCGCCGCCCTCGCCTCGCACGGTCACCCCCCAGCGCCAGCTATCACCGTCTTCATCATGCAGCCATCGCCGGCGAGCACGCCTCGCTCCTCGTGGCCGACCGAGTCCCTGCGGTCGGACTTCTCGACCCCCACCCCACGCAGGGCGCCTCCTCCACCGGCGGCGTCGCCATCTCCCTTGCCCTCGCCGCAGAAACCGGCGAGCGCACCCTCGCCGCTGGTGAAGTTCTCCTCCCCTGCACCCCCGACGAAGGTCTCCCCGCCTCCGGTGCAGGTGCCCCGGCCGGCCGTTGCAGTACGAGAAAGCGTCGGCGGGGGGCAAGCACGACGGATCGGCGTTCGGGTTCTTACGGGACGCCGCGCGCGCGTCTTGGAAGGTGATGGGAAAGATGATTTTTGTGAAGTTATTACTGAATTTCAGATTTTCAATCAGTTCTTGCTTTCCATTTCTAGGATATGGGGCTTCGATGCGTGGGATTTCCTTTGGATTGCCACGGCGCAGTATGCACGCGAGCCCGGGCGAGTACGTTTTGGTTGCTTCACACGCATTGTTATTGTTAAGAATTGGATCTGCAATCGTGATGAGAACCGGAGATAGAATGTCATGGTAATATTGGGGGCGAATTGGGCAAATATCTCTGTTTGTTTGGATGTTTGGTTGGTGAAATTCATCTGTGGTTGATGCTGATTTAGTTTATCCCCGTGAAGTCTACTTCTTGGTGCTAAGCTTGGAGTTGTCCTACAACTTTCCGGATCATAATTTATAACCTACAGCTTGCGAATTGGGCAAATTTTATCACAAGCATGTTCAAAAGAAAATTTCAACAAGAGATGGCTTTGCTGCCATATTTGAATTTGGATTTATATGTATATTTATACCTAATTATTTCACAATGTAGCCTACTTATTGCATAATTTCACATTTGTTGGGTAGTTTAACGCTTCATATATTTTCTATACATATTTACAAAGGTATTTGCAATTGTAGGGCTTGCCCTGATATTAGTTTGTTTTTGGACAGTAACTTTTCAATTCTCGTATACCAGAATCATATGAAGTTGCACATACCATCTAATTGCTATGTTCATGATTTGAATGTAATCCATAAAGTAAGTTTTCAAGATTTAGCCTATATAGTTAGATTATTACTTGATTGAAATTTAGCCCGGCGTGATCCAGTCTGATCCGCCATCGAGGGAGGTGGACGCCGTGGTAGCCGGCGGGCGCGCGATAGCGAGTACGACGCCGTGGCGGCGGGGCAAGCTGTGCGTGACGGAGGGTGGGCTGGCCGTTCGGCGCAGCAGCGCCGCGGCGCGCTTGTTTACGACGCTGGCGGCGGACTCGTGGCGGAGATGGCCCGCGGGATGCCGGAGGGTGGAGGGTGAAGAGTGACTTGAAGGACCTTTACATGAATGGAGCAATGTGTGTGCTTTACCAAATTTTTATTTCCAAAATTTTGAGGATGTTGGTATAATTTAAGTTGGCTCTAAATCTGTTCTTGCTTCTTGCGATGGATGGATGTAGTAGCAACAGAAGGTCATTATTATCCATGTTCCATACAATTTGGAAGGCGTACAAGAAGATCCATGTGAGGCTTGTTAGGGAACTAGAGAAGAAGTTCGGTGGGAAGGTAAAAGTGGAAAAGCATAATCCATGAGTTGCGCTTATTTTTAGATTTATTTTCATTTGGGCAAATCATATATATGAGCATTCTTTCTTAGCAAGTTAGTAATAAGTGTGTCATGATTGGTTGAATTGATACACTTTCTGGTCAAAGATGACCAAAAGCCAAAACCAGTAGTCACTTTACTTGATCCTGGTAAAAGTAAGTATATACTAAATACAAAATCATTGGAATTAGCATAAGAAAACTATACAGAGATGAAGGAAACTTGGTTGGACTCAACTGACGATGGGAGTATATAGAAGACTACTGAGAATTTAGGTTGGTATGTTTTCCATGTTAAGAAGAGAGATTAATTAGTTGGATATTATGCTGTTTAATAAATATTTGAACCAAGGAAGCTAATTCCAACTTTTATTACTTAGGTCAAGTATGTAAGATTACCTTGAGCATAGCTGCTGGAAATTGTGCTCAGTAAAAAAAATTATTTTCTCAGGATTGCTCCCACACTTATTTCTGCTAAAATATGCCTATCGATAAGTGGCTAGCCATGTGTACTTGTGTGTAGTCTTGTCAATTATGTTGGGAGCTTTGCAAGTATTGAAGTTGAAGAATATTTGGCTGATACAAGTCCTAGGACTGATACATCAACAGATCCAGACATTGATGAGAGGAATCACATGATTCAGAATGTGCTTTCCAGGTAATGTAGTATACTTTGTGAAAATCGTTTATCATTATCCTCTCGGTATCATCCTAAGGCTACAGCATTAAGTAAGCTAGAAGACCAGTTCTAGGAACAGTTTCAACAGAAATGTGGGTCAGAATGATCATCCAGAACAAACCCAATGCTGCACGGTGATCCAACCCAATCCAGAACAAACTCAAACCCACATCAACAGTTTTGACTGAAGACACAGAAATTTGTTCACCTCGTGGATCAAACAAAGCTATTACTCGATTGACGGTAAATGGACAACACGGTGATCAGGGAGAAGAATGTGCTTCTTTTCTCTATGGTGGAGCTCATGTTCTCGGGGCTACAGGAGCGATGGGCCTTACACTTGGTGACCAAGGTTTCCATGGCACCCCAGCATTATTGCCAGGTTTGTATGGTTACTCAGTGAAATATAATAATGTGATAACATGAGTGCTAAATGTTAACATGGATGAGGAAAATGCACAGTAAATGTTAACATGTATGGTTACTCAATTTTTTGATCCAGAGTGACGCTACATAGCCTTTAGTAGTAAATTTTAGGTTGTTATTTCAAAGAAATGGATTGGGTTACAAATGCACAGTATGATGCTTGCATGGTTATCAATCTCTTAGTAAATTCACACTAACATAGGGAGGGTGCATACAACACAATACAGCATTCAGTTGCTTACTGTCTCCTCTTCATGCCTTTTTTAATCTTGCACATGTTGCAATCTAACTAATAATTGTTTTCTTTCATGCGATTATGCGGTTTGAGGCCAACATCCAAGTGGACCTGGTGCTCCTTCAGTTGGTATGGCTCTACCAGGATTCGTGTCTCAACAACAACATGGCCTCAGCAATTCTGAGATGGCTTGGTAAGGAGTTAATTATCACTGAAACTTTTGGAAGAACCATTGCTTTGTTTTCTAGAGCTCAGTTTGGTATGATGTGGCATTGTACTCCATTCAGAAGTTAGTGCACTGCTGTTTGTATCATGATGGGGTATTTGTATTGTCGTTAACCACTTGAGTTTATTATGAATATGCTTGTCAGGGTGATTTAAAGCAATTCTGTTTGGTATTACATAGTTGTATACTACATGTACAAATTGGTGTAATGCTGTAACATTTATTCAAGTTGAATTATGACATTCATAATTAGCTTTTATCTAATTTCTTGGGTTGCATCCGAATGAAATTAGGCTACCAATATTGACTGGTGCCTCTGGAGCTTTAGGAGCAACTTATGGCTCACCTTATATAGCTGTGGATGGCAGCTATTATTCCCGACCTTCTGAACAGGCATCTTCATCAATTTCTCCTAGGTATGTCGTCGTCATTTCCAAGCGCTTTGTCTCGGCATCCCTCACGCACCGTACAATGTGCAGGCAGGTCGCGGTTGCCGGGACCAACTCGAAGGATATCAAAGAAGCCCTCAAGTCGAGGTCCGACATACCGGCCTGCTTGGCTGTCGGCCGTTTCCTGGCAGAGAGAGCGAAGGAGGCCGATGTCTACACTTGCACATACACGCATGGTCGTAAAAAGGGTGATGTGGTCATGAGTTCGTTCACGTGGTCGGAATGACCGTGTGGTCGTAACTTCGACTACATGGTCGTAAATGACCATTACACGACCATGTCTCTTTTATGTCCATGAATCCTGGCTGCAACAGTGCTTTTACGACCGCGTGCTACGACTTGCTTGTTTGTTTTATTTTTTACAAATTTTATCTTATTTTGTATTTGGTCCCTCAGCTTTGGGTTGGGTTTAAGCTTTAAGCGATACGACCACATCCGAGAGAAGTCGAAGGAAATCTGAAGGCGCACGACTGCGACAAGGTTTCAGGTAGGTTAGTCACCTGTTTGCCATCTGTAGATGTAAACTTCTTGTATTTGGAGCATAAAAAGGGATGCCAGAGTTAAGATATGAATTCATCCATTTTTACAAATTTTGATCACCTGTTGGGATGGTGGATCACTTGTTAGTTGTTAGAAATAAACAGATTACCTTTTGGGATGGTTTGATCACATGATAGAATATCTTTACCATTTGATAAACTACTGTCGTCTCCTGTCATGCAATTTTTCGACAATTTGTAGGCGCTATAGGTTGGTTGACTGAAAACATTTTCTTGTACTTTGTTAACAGTGTGTACATTTCATTTCTATGGTTTATAGCTACAATAGATCTTCTTTAGTTAGTTACTAACTGCCATATGAGTATTATTTATATTGTACAAACTCACAATGCCCTATTCCAAATGTTTTTGTTGAGATGCACTAATAACAACCTTTAATATAGATGGTGTGCCAACACCACTGATCACCATGGCGTCCTTATTTTTTTTCAACACCACTGATCACCATGGCGTCCTTGTATGTCCTTACATATTATATGGTTGTAATATATTTTTTTTGTGAGAGTGGTTGTAATATTCAAAATGATCTGTATACATATTTCACTTTGAAATGGACCTACATATTGCTTAAATGCTTAGCCATAGATATTCTCCAATGGGGCTTGAGCTTCAAAGTACTGCTGTTTCGGAAGCTCCAGATAATACATTGAATTCAAGCCTTTTATGTTGCAAGGCACAATGTGGCATTTTGTACATTAGTTCAGAACTTGTTGGTGATATACATGAGTGTTTTCCAGATTATATACATAGTGATATACAATTGCGTGAAACTTAAACTATGAAAAAAAATATCATCATTTGATTGTTTATATGTGCATCCTTAAAATACCGTCGTAGCGTTAGTACGGACACTATACTAGTCATCCTAGTTAACCAGTTTTCTAGTGGCAAATTGCCGTAGATGTGCCGCCTGTTGTTCGCCCACGTGCGACGACTAGTCCTCACATTCCTTCCAATCTCGAGCAGAAATATACATTGACTATTAGCAACTTGCCGCACTTGCACACGGTAATCAGAGAAAATCATAGGACCTCTCAGCTCTCCCTCCATAAAATACGAGCAACTTGATGCAAATCAACGTAATGCTCTATCGTAAACTCGTATACTAACTTGCGATTAGGCGTGGCGCATTAAGAGAAGCGCAAAGATCTTTTTCAGCCGCCGCAAAAAAAAAACTTTGCAAAACTCAAGAGCCAGATTCTTCGTTCACGCCCGGCCTCGATCGATCGTGCAGAGGCTGGCAGAGAAGGGTTCTAATTCTTGCGAGGAACAATTGACAGGAGCATATGCTGTCATGTCATGTAATGCCATGGCAGCTTGCAAGTGGCGGCAAAAGCCTATGTGCTCAACTCAACCTGGATTCCTGCACAAGTGCACAACAGCACAGGTACGTACACAGCCTGCCGCTCCGGAGCAGCCAAGTGTTCGTCTCCACGGCGCAGAGCTGGCAGCCGAGCGGTCCATTGATCAATCAATCAATCATGCAGTGACGCTTTAGCCGACCCTGCATATCCCTCGACCTACCTAACCGGTGTCAAAGCACGGCAATATATATTCTCGCTTAGTTACCTGTACATTCCTTGCTCGTGCTTTCTCCAGCAGTATCCTTTGATGGAATCAGGCTGCTTTGGCTAGACCATGCAGCATTTAACAAACTTGAGATCGATCTACTAACATGCATGTCCTGAATGTGCTGTTGATACGTAGTAGCTATATGGGCCTGTTCTTTACCTTACAAGCCGGCAGCTTTTGGATTTTGCTACAGTACCTAACTTTCAAACGGAGTATTTTCTCAAGACGAGGTCTATAAGTTAAACGATCTACACGTTAAAAGCCCAACATCTATACCAACTAAAATCGCAAATGAGTATCTGTCTCTCCGTAATCTGTACCGTAAACAGTTAAAATTCAAAAATTTCAACCAAAAGTTATAAGCCGCAGCCGAAAAGAACAGACTACTAGCATACATGATACTAAGCTGCAGATTTAGTGTCAGGGAAGTGTCGAGAGTGATGCAGTTGTTGGGAGGACAGGAAGGCCGGGGTGCTCATGTTCATTGCCAACCTAGCGCGCAGATGCTGGCACGCGCTCGGTCGATCGCGCGCTTGGTGTGCTGGCCAATCGCTCGCGCGCGCGCAGATGGTTTCTCTGGCACTTTTTAGTGAATCAGAGGGCGCCAAAGGATACGATGGTGTGCCTCCCAACGCGTGTGTACTCGCTACATGCATACATTGGACGAGGAAAAATTCTATATGTAACGGTGAAACAACCGAGTTGGTGTAACAAGTTAATAGGAGTGTGACACGTGGTAATATATACTGTAGCAGCTATTAAAAACAAATAAAAATATTGTTTCCGTACTGCCACGTGGCAGCCTCGGATTAACTTGTGACACAAAAACGGCTTGCAATGGTGACACAGTAGAATTTCTCCTTGGACGAGGGGATCTCTCCTTTGCCGTGCCCTGCTTGTTTTCTCAGGTCCAGCCTAGCTCGGGAATCTTTTGAAGCTCTCGCCTATTTGGGTCCTGGTTTAGTTTTTTTTTTTTACATTTGCCTAGTGCGGAACGGAATTGTAAATATGGTCCTAGACGATCACAGTAACAGCGACAAACGACACATATCATGTTTTTCTACTATAACAAAGAGCCTGGTGGTAAAAGTAAGAGTGTAGCTATTTGTTGATCGTTGACAATGTTATTACAATGCCTGGTGATAAAATATGTGTTTATCCCTATAAGTACGTGTATGAATATCGTCACTGTCGGGTGTACTTGGCAGTAGGGAACTGGCTGTGTTTTGCATACCCGAAAGCTACATCAAAGTGATGAGCTCATGTTATCCTAGCATACGTGGAATCTTATATACTTCTTTTGTTCTTTTGTACTTGATATTTTTGATATTTTACGGTCTTTAAGTTATAACTTTGACCGCTATTTTTTATAACTTTACGCTAAGATGTACTAGTAAAATCGTAATATTATGAAAGTATTTTTAACGATAAATGTAATAATATAATTTTCGTATAGCCAATCTAGATAATTTTAAATTTATTGATAGTCAAACTTTAGAAAATTTGACGACACAAATTCTAAAAAGTTAAGTAGAAAAGAACAGAGGGAGTAATTGGTTAGGCAAAGGTTACCAACTTAACCTAAGGGTGGGTTGACCTTTGCAAGTTATTTATTCTCTTTTCTTTTCATGGAATTTTCTTGTTAGGACTTGGAAAGTTATTGGAGTTTTAAATTTGATAACTACAGATCAATCATACAATGTATAAATGAATTGGAGTCAAAGCAAACTAAGCTGCCATGTCAAGCAATGAAAGGAAAAGTAAAAAATATATATATGCAGTAAAAAGATATAAGTTGAGCAACCATGGAAGCAATGGCATCTTTATTACAAAAAAGATTCGAAGTCATAGTATTATTGGATCCTTAGTGTTCTTTCTGAAAGAGTAAACACTTTAAGGCTCAATGCCTTAATTACACCTTTCTAATCAGAAAGGTAAAAATGGTATATAAAGAAGAAAAATAACTATAGTAGTAGTAGTACGTAACACCTGAAGAAAACAATAGAAAAAGAAAGGCAATGGGAAGCTTTTACATGAGCTAATTAACCACTCATATATATCGATCATCTCTCCATTTGAGAGACAAATCCCGTTACAAAATTAATGTCATCAATTAAAAAGAAGCAACTCACCAATCTCCATTAATTACTTTCTCAATTGATTAATATGGGTGATTAGTTTACTCCCCAAAAAAATTACTTTTACTTGTCTAATGCTGTTCTTGTTGTGATGTTGCCTTGTTCCACCTGTCCATGAAGCGGCTCATCCTTGCGAGTGCAACATCCAGCGTGGCCAAGCTCATGTTGGCGAAGCACACCCTGAACCATCCGGGCTCCGAGCAATGGCACGACGAGCCCGGCGAGATGTTGAGCTTCACCTCGCGCAGCATCCGGCCCCACAGCCTCAGCTCGCCGGTGACGGTCGCCTCGCCGTCGCCGGCCAGCAGCCGCCGCATGTCCATCCACACGAACAGCCCGGCATTGCCGCGCAGGCACGGCACGCCGGCGCGGGCCAGGGCGGTCACGACGTTGTCGTGCCGCTCCCGGAGGCACTCGCGGTTGGTGCGGATGTAGGCGTCGGCGAACGCTGCGTCCGAGAGCAAGGCAGCGAGCGTCTTCTGCGTTTGCGACGACACGAGCGTGAAGCTGGACATGCGCCGCGCCGCGGTGACCACGGCGTCGTTGTACGAGTACACCACGCCGACGCGGAACCCCGGGATCCCCAGGTCCTTGGACAGGCTGTACACGATGTGCACCTGCCCGGCGATGTCCTCGCCGTCGTAGCCGCCGCGGCGGGCTCGCGACTCGACGAGCTCCGCCACGCTGACGAGGTCCGGCTCGGCGAAGACGGAGCCGGAGTATATCTCGTCGGAGATGAGGTGGATGTTCTTGCGCGCCACGAAATCGAGGATGTCCTCAAGAACGGACCTCCTCACCGTCGTGCCGAGCGGGTTGGACGGGTTCGTGAGCAGGACGCCGCGGACGCGCATCCCCGCGGCCGCAGCCTCCGCGTACGCCGCCTGGAGCGCGGCGACCGTGACCTGGAACCCGTTCGAGCTGTGGCAGTGAACTGGCACTATGTTCACCCCAGTTCTCCACCTCAAGTCCCTATCAAACCTGCACCAAGCAGAGCCGCCATGCATGTCAGAACAGGAGCTCCAGTGGAATGCTCTGCTCATGAGCTGCGAGTGTAGAGCACTGTGGCAATGTAACAGTGCGCATGCTTGGTTGCTTACCCCGGGTAGTAAGGAGTAGGGATCAGCAGCGCGTCTCCTGGGTCGGCGAGGATGAACGTGAGCAGCTCGTTGGCCGCCGTCGCGCCGGCGGTGAGCACGATGCGGTCGGGATCAAACCTCGCCTTGCCGCCCTTGATCTTCTCCATGAAACTCGCCATCGCCTGCAAGCGAATGACACCATCAGCACGTCACATTTGTAGCTTCATGAATCATGAGTCCATGACGTTAGAGGAAAGCAAAGCAGAGCACTTTCTTGTGAGTGTATCTTTACCTTCCTGAAGGTTTTGAGGCCGTGGTAGTCCTGGAACAGGGCGTTGTCCCTGAAGCTAGCCGCGCCGGCGCCGCCCCACCCGGCCGCCTCCGGGTGCTCCGTCAGGTACCCCTCCAGGAGGTCGAAGGAGCATTGATTCTCCGCGAGGCCCATCTGGATGACGCCATTCGGGTTGGCGACGGCGTCGTAGGGGTCCGCGTCGTAGGCCCTCCACCCGGCGAAGTAGGGGGAGTCCTCGCCGTGGGCGCCGGAGGTCGCCACATGCGACAGGGGAGGCGACCCAGGGCAATCAGCAAGTAGCAACTTGCCACACATGGCCTTGCACTCTCCACAAGCAATGCAAGAAGACTGACTCTCTTGAGGTTTTGCAAGCTTGCAATGCGATGCAATGCAATGGCAGCTCAAGAAAGGGAAGGCAATGTGGTGACCCTACTATGTGTGGTCGTATATATAGGCAAGTGCCAGTATAGACCCTATGTATATACAGGATATACAAGGTAATATCGAAATGGACCTGGTGTCTTGTGCCACCCCCTAGCTCAACTTGGATTCGCTCATGAGCTTAGGTCTAGTTTGAAACACAAAATGTTCATAGGTTTTTTCGTCGGAATCATGCAACCCCACGTACAGAAAGAATGGATGTTTCCTTACCCCACAAAGTTCCTACGGAATTTCCACATTACAAACGGAAACCTCAATTGTTTGTCAATGATTGTGCTCTCCCCTTGTCTTCTCTTCCTTATCCTGTGTGTGTGAGCTTGAGTTAGGGAACGTGCACTGCAGCGTGCAACTGTTTCCCCCTTAGGGCACTCCCAACCCTGAAATCACCATGGTTTCCATGGCATTAAATAGGGTGCCACCTTAGCTTTTTTGCTGATGTGGAAGATGAGTTAAGGTGGAGAGGGAGGAAATCGTTTCTCCCCTGAGAAACGGTGTCTACGCTCGCCCCGATGCGCTAGGAAACTACTCGTTTCGCGTTGGGAAGTCGGCCTCCGTTTCCATCTCCTAGCTACCGGATCCGCTGTGGCGCCGCCGCCTCTCCCTCCGCAACCCCCGCTCCCGCGCGCGCCAAATCCTCCCGCGCACGCCATCTCCTCCGCAGCCCCCGCTCCCGCGCGCTTTCCCCTCTCTGCGATCGATTTCTCTCCCGCGCTCGCGGCTCGGGGTGCCCTCCCCGCCAGCGCGCCGCAGGTTCCCCTCCCGCGCTCTCTTCCCCTGCCGTGCTCCCGCGTTCTCTTCCCCTTCCGTGTCGCAGCCCAGCCCTGCTCCCGTGCTCAGCCGCGCTCTCCTCCCGCGCGCCCATCGATCCCTTCCCGCGCGTTGCTTCCCTGCCATCGGCTTCCCCAGGGCAGACCAGACCATCTCCACTCCAAGCATGAATCTCATCCCCAAAAAACCAAGGAAGACCGTGGGTTCTAGAGCAGCAATTGGTGGGGAAAAAAACCTGTCGATGTTGCTCCTCCACCTGCCGGCGTTCCTGCTGCCCCATCGTCAAGTGCTGCTGCTGCGAGTGTTCCAGGCGGTGCTCCTTCTACTGGTGCTTCGTGGACTGCGTCGCCTAGAAACTCCGAATGGTAACGTCATGGACATTTTTCATTTTCATGCTCATTGATAGCTACTGTAGATGGTGATTAGTATATACATTAGCTAATTTCAAGGATATTAGTATTTGCAGTACATAGTTTCATGCTATTGATTGTATTGGTCGCTAATAATAACATTGTTCGTGTAGCTTCAGGCTTTCACATTCCCTTTTTCCAATCAGAAGTTGTTGTGCTTGTAACTAATGAAATGGCAATTTTCTGTTTCCTTGTCAACCATTTCTGAATGAGTTTTTTTTTACCATCTCAATGCTTCTGTTATGGCTTCACTTTAGTGTATGCATTCAGCCTGTTGTAGCTTGTCAAAATAATACCTATATGTACAAAACATGTGACTTGTGAAAGCCTGGATGGCTTGGTTAAATCATTCTGGCCGGGTTTGACATGTTAGTTTGCTGGGATTCATAGCTTCTTATTTTGCTATTAGCTGTCCTGCATGCACTACCGTTGTATTCATGTAGCACGACATCTTTCCCCGATTCTGCCTTCATTGATATTTTGTCATTTTATCAGCCTGTATCCACCTGGTGGTTTTACGAACTTCATACGGAGTCCCAATGGAAATCACCTTTCGGAAAACTTCCATTTTGTTGGTGCTCCAATGAGTCGGACAACGATATCGCCTCTCGCTGCTTGTTGGAGTGGCACTCCATCACCTCCGTAAAGTAGTGCGGTCCATGCTCGAGGTGCACAATTGGAGACACAAGAAAAGAGACAATTGATATAGATAATGATGATACCCAAGAATCTGCTAGGTCTGAAGTGCGATTGAAGTGGTCCCATGCAGAAGACGTTCGATTGGTAAGTTAGAGTTATTTGTTTTTGACAAATCGATTCCATATTCATGCCATAATTTGTCCGACTTCCATTTTTCATGTCATTATTTTACTCATTATTATTTTACTGCCTGTAGGTTAGTGCCTGGTTGCGAAATTGCATTGACCCAGTTGAGGGAAATGATAGGAAGTCAGAGAAGTACTGGGGAGATGTTGCTAAAACTTACAATAGCACCACAGAAGATAAACGAAAAAGAAACATTAACCAATTGAAGATCCGTTGGGACCGCATCAAGAAACCACTAGCTGAGTTTACTGGCTGCTGGAATCGAATATCTGCTGTTTACCAAAGTGGGGTTAGTGATGATCAATTGATGGATCGGGCATTGGAGATGTTTGCCTCTGAACATAATGAAAAGGCTTTCACACTGCAGCATCTGTGGAAATTAGTACGTCATGAAAGGAAGTGGGCCGCACATGTCAAAAAAATATTGAATGAGAAGGAAAATAGCAGGAAAGGTACTTCGAACTCAGCTCATGTAGTGAATATTGAAGATAATCCAGCACAACGTCCTATGGGACATAAGAGGGCCAAAGAAGTAAGAGATGGAAAATGGAAGGCATCGAACGTTTCAACAGTTATCAATGAGAAATTAGAAAAATTCATTGAAGCAAGCACCATGGCTAGGGAAGGACGTGATAAGATGGCAGAAGTGCAACAGAAGTTGGCAGACAAGAAGTTAGAAGCGACCAAGATTGCACATAAGACAAAGACGTGAGAAAACAAAATATAAAATGCTAGAGACTTACAAAGAATTGATGTTTGCTTCTACCAGTGATCTAAGTGAACAAGCCCTCGCTGAAAGAAGCAAAGCATTGGAGAGCATGCGGTTGAGTTTGTTCTCTAACGATGATTAAGGTATGTCAGGTGCTTTAAAAAAACTTAGAAACTATTGTACAAAGCATCTCTGCTGGTCTATTTTTTTACTAGTGTCAATACATTCCTGCTATTTTAGATATATTTTTTCTACTGTGAACACCTATCTAGTGTGAACATATTTTTGCTAGTGTGAACATATTTTTGCTAGTGTGAATACATTAATGCTAGTGAGAACACACATTTCAGTAGTGAGAACACACATATTTCTCATGTGCAAATGTGGACAAGTGTGAATCTAGTCTGAACACACATACATGCTACGTGTGAATGCAGTAGAGTCTAGAATAATATATATACAACCACACACGCCTGGTAGTACACACATCCTCTCGGTTCTCTCCTCTGCCTCTCGGTTCCCTCCAGTTCCTTTCCTTTCCAAGATGTCCAGTGAATCTAAATCGGCTGATGAAGTGAGCAGCATGGATCCTGCTGATCTGTACTCGATGGAGGAGTGCCAACAAGAGGGAGAAATATTGGAAGATGTTGCTGCTCATATAGCAGATGAATTACAGGCTGATATTGAAGATCTGCAGAGTCCAAGTAGGAGATTTGTGGCTAGAAGATTTGTGGACAGGCCTCGTGAAGAAGCCAAACAGCGGCTAATGGATGACTATATGAGCAGTATATAGTGATCCAGTATATACTGATACAATCTTCCGCAGAAGATTTAGGATGCGAAGGCCCCTCTTTCTTTGTATTGTTGATGCCTTAGGTGTGTGGTCACCTTTTTTCACCTTGAGAATAGATGCTCTGAATCGCCCAGGCCTGTCACCAATTCAAAAGTGCACAGCAGCTATTAGACAATTGGCAAATGGCAGTCCAGCAGATCAGCTAGATGAGTATATTAAGATTGGAGAAAGCACTACAGTAGAGTGCTTGAAGATGTTTGTGAAGGGTGTAATTGAAATATTTGGGGCAGAATATTTGCGTCGCCCCACGGTACAAGATGTTGAACGATTAGTACAGATGGGTGAGCGTCGTGGGTTCCCAGGAATGCTAGGGAGTATTGACTGTATGCATTGGTATTGGGAAAAATGCCCGTACGCATGGAAGGGAATGTATACCCGTGGTGATCACGGTGTTCCTACAGTCATTCTAGAGGCAGTTGCCTCGAACGATTGTTGGATGTGGCATGCCTTCTTTGGTGTCGTTGGATCCAATAATGACATAAATGTGCTTAATCAGTCTAATTTGTTCATTCAGCAGTTGAGAGGAGAAGCCCCTATTGTGCAATATACTGTCAATGGAAGGCAATATAACCATGGTTATTACCTAGCAGACGGCATATACCCAGAATGGGCTGCTTTCGTTAAGTCAATACGTCACCCACAGTCTGAGGAGCATAAATTGTTTGCTAAACATCAAGAAGGGGCAAGGAAGGATGTGAAATGCGCATTTGGGATTTTGCAATCTCGCTTTTGTATTTTGCGCAGACCGGCACGTCTATATGAGCAAGGTGATCTTGAAAATATAATGTTAGCTTGTATTATCCTTCACAACATGATAATTGAAGATGAGAAGGATATAGAGCAGATTCCACTCGATTTGAATGAGGAAGCAAGCACATCGACTGTTGAAGCACCTACGATCACTCATGGAGAGAACCCAACGATGGAAGAAGTACTTCAAAGAAATGCCACTATTCGTGATCGTCTTTGCTCACGAGCAACTTCAGGAAGATTTGATTCAACATATTTGGCATAAGTTTAAGAACTAAAAGTAATTAGGTAAATATATAGAGTTGGATAAATTGTTGTGAATGTTTTCACGGTGGCATATAAGCATTTAGAAATATTCCTTTATTAATTTTTAAACTCATTGATCCTTTTTTCTCTGTGCAGATGATGGGTTCTGGAGTACGCATCTATTTTTGGAAAGGCACCTATGGAGATGCGCCTTTGAAAATCATGCCCTACAAGATGATCAACGATAATGGCTTAGGCATCGCTACCTAATTTATTATTCTTATTATCATGCTTATGTACTTTCTTAATTTGTTATCAGACTATGCTACCTATTATAAGTATGGATTATTATATTTATGGATTATTATATTAATGGACTGCAATGTTTCAACTTCTGTATATTTGCATGAGACGTACAGTACGATGCTACTTGATCTGCTGTTCTAATCTTGCTGTTGAGCTGAATTGATCAGTACTGTGCTACTGTCCGGATGCTATATGTGTAGAATACATTGCTCCAAATACTAGTAGATGATCCCTCCTTGGCAATTGAGTTGTAATATTTTATTTCCTTCTGATGGCAGCGCTGCAAGAATCCTTATTCAAACATTTTGTTCTTTCATGCATTTCTCAGTTGATCAATGATGGGTGTACTAGAATATTGTTGGCTACTTGATTGCTTGCCACAATTGATCAAAGCTCCTTTTGTGCTGCTATTAAATTTTTCACTATAAAGAAACTATCATGGAAACTGTGGGTTGGGGAGGGTAGTTTCTATTGTACATTTAATGCCCTCTCTCTCCTCTAGAAACTACCCATGAAAACTATGGGTTGGGAGTGCCCTTAATCTGCCTGCAAAAGCAGCTTCGGTTGTCGCTTTTCACTGCCTGACGGAGGGAAGTATTAGGAATTGGTCCATGAGCTAGACCAAATTCCGGTAGTAATTCTAAACCACGCATGGTACCATAATGTCTAACTAAAGTGGATGAAAGACAATTTTATAAGATGGAGTCATTGCTATTCCTTTAAACACATGACATGATATGGCATAAGGAAGATTTTAGTTAAACACACACGCACGCGTGCATGTATTCGTGTTTTTCGCATGAAAATCAAGTGAAAAACGCATTTTCACGTGAAAATCGTGTCGTAGCGTGTTTTCTGGTACAATAAATCTACCTTTTATTTTGTTTATCTCTCTTAATTCTGTTTGAATGCGATTTCAAATGGATGGATTAATTCGGTTTAATTCGTGCTAATGGCGTCAGTTACTAGAGAGTAATTGTCGTGCATCCTTAAAAAAAGACTTGAAAATGTCCTAGTTCACCAAACGAATTCTCCATTCCTCTCACACAGCTTCTTCCTAGCTACTCTAGTAAGCTGTGTTGAAATATTGAACCGCCGAACTTCGTTAGTCTTTCTTCTCAACATGCACGGGAAGGAAGGAGAGTGGGATCTTCAGACCATTGCCGCAGAGGATACTTACATGAGGTGGTAATAAGGTTTCTGGGCTATGCACATCTATGTGGCTGCTCGCTTCACTGCTTCATCTACGTTCTATATTGCATAGAGCGTACGCTGCTTCCTATTTTTTATCAAGTCTAATTGTAAGCCATTCGTGTGATCGATCGACTATATTATATAATGTTCTTAAGTATAATTCAAAATGCAATGTGTTACCTGCTATTAATATTAATTTATGCATCACTAATTATTTACGATATTTACTTTTTAGTAAAATATAAAATTAAAATATTGCGTATATTTCCATCGAGAAGTTGGCGAAGTTTGGACAAAAATGACACTGTTGCTCCTAAAAATACCAGATGTAGCTCCCAAACCAGTGCAATTCCGTTTCTAGCCCCTCCCCCACTACACGATTTCCTGGCGTCGAAACATGGCAATCGTGCGGTCCCCAACCACACGACTACACTATTCATCCGAGTCGTACGGTCTCCAACCGCATGACTTGCATGCTACAGTGTTTTTGCTCAGCTGGTGCGTTTGCTGCTTGTAATGAGGTCTAAAATTATCATTTTTGTGTGGAGAAGAGTTTAATTAGTTCTGCAAAAAATTTTGTAATATAAGCTTTAAGAATTTTTGTGCGCAATTTTTTTGTGGAGTCTGCAACAATTTTGTAATATAGAAAATGAGGTGCAAAATATTTTGAAAACTCGTTATGTAGTGTAGATAAAACACTACAGCACCTACATGTTTTAAAGTTTACAAAAAAATTTATAAACTTTAAAACATATAGGTGCTGACACACAAAAACATATTAAAGTTTATAATTACAAATTTTTTTGCAAAACTAAGTAAACTCTTCTTCACACAAAAATAAAAATTTTAGACCTCATTACAAGCAGCAAAAGCACTAGCTGAGCAAAAATACTATAACATGCAAGTTGTGTAGTCGGGAACCGCACGACTCAGATGAATAGTGGTCGTACGGTCCCTGACCGCACGATCAACTCATGAACAGTAGTCGTGCGGTCCCCGACCGCGCGATTACCACGTGTCGATGCTAGGAAATCGTGCGGTGGGGGAGGGGGCTACAAACAGAATTGCGCTGGTTTAGAGGCTACATCTGGTATTTTTAGGAGCAACATTGCCATTTGTGTCCAAATCTCGAAGTTGGCAGGCGAGGCTCGCGATCGTGTGTACAGATGGGCTCCTAGTCTCCTAACCCTTTGTTTAATCTTCATTACCACTGGGAGCCCATGGCCGCGGGAGCTGCTGGTGGTTTCGCCCCCGACGAAATCCTCACGGGAATATTTGCCGGTTCTGGAGCGAGACAAGGGAGAAATCAAACAGCTTGAAATGTTTGGGCATTATCTCTTAGCTTCCACATAAAGTTATTTTTCTACAGGTCTATGGAAGTAGACCTCGAACCAAATGATCTTGCGTAAAGCTTAAAAAAACTAATCAGTGTTAACTCGAACCTTAAAAGGTCAGACTGTTTGAGAGCGCGTGTTTACCGACTAATTCCATGACAGCGGATCATGGACTTCCTGCATTCGATTAGAACTAAGCAATAATTTGTGAGAAGTGGTTATATACTTTCCTCTGTAACAAGAGTAACACTAATATTAGATCATATGAAGATTAAGTAATATATATTCATCATTTATCGTACTTTAAAAATTATACAAATCACTATTGAGAAAAATATAGAAGCACCTTCCATAATTTAGTAATGTGTTTGACCCCTAAATACCAGTGATTAAACAAGTGTTATCAGCCCTGTAAGGTTGCCCTGACATCTGAACACCGATAAAGAATTGTGCTTCTTGTTTGATCTGCACACTGATTACAAGACCAGCCAATTGATTATGCACATGATGATCCACGAAAAGATATGAAATCTGGGTTGTCGAATCACTGGCAGTTGCAGCACAATTGGCCGCCCTAATCTTATAATTCTGTGTGCCGTTTGGATTTTGGGACTACTGCTCTCACTGAAATTAGCAGTACAGAAATTAAGTCAGAAACTAAAAATCACTGGTATTATTAGCATTAGCAGTCCTTACGATAAGTTTGGATTGTAATAATTTTACAGGAAATGGTTCGATTCATAGAAAATGAAGTTTGAACCTAAAAGTTTATGAGGACAATAAAAAGTTTAACGACGAAATGTTGTTTTTTTAAATGTACTAGTACTAGTACATCTTCCTTGGACTGAATCTGCCATTGAGAAGTAAGAGCTTACATTGCCTACACAACATAATTGCATCAAAACTAACCAATGGAATTTGAGACAAGAATGGAAAAACGCGGTGGTTTTGCGCCTTTGCCAGCCAGCTAACTCTGCCAAAAGAAAAGAGAAACCACGGAACTCCTTCAACGGTTTTGGCCAAGTGACATTTTTCTATCCTCGCGCTGCTTGATTGAAAAGCACTTCATGAACAAATAATAGTAATATTTTGGGGGCTAACCTACGCCAGCGACGCCACCAAGACGGCTATGGCAGCACCAGAGAATGGCTTATGTTGGCAGTCTCAAGTCTAAACTAGTCTGTCGTCAGAAATGGTTACATTTTGGGGGCAAAATCAAAATGATTATAACGAAGCGAATTCTCTATTGATTACTTTAATCCATGCGGCTGTTTAAAATGCTAATAGTCTTTTCTTAGACTCTTTGCGCATAATTAGTAATTTTATTAGTCTTAGCTCTTGCGAACAAGCTAAGGTTTTTGTTCTGAAGCCCTTAGGCAAGGCGATCTTAAGCATGTTTGCAGATCTTTGTTCATTTCAAAGAAAAATCCCCTCTTTTTTGCAGTCACTTTTTGTTTTTCGGATTGTGAGACGTGGATTTTTCTAGTATCAGACATCAATTCTTCAAATAATCCTGCATAAAACGCTTCCTACCTTAGAAGCAGAATCAAATCAAGCATGACATCTGTTAGGTGAGGCTCCGATTGGTGCCTAGATCCAACTGTTTTCAGAATAAAATCCTGATCAAAGCTTATGGGTCACAATCTCATCATCTTGGTATTTTATAAGATATGAGAGATTGTTGGCTAGGTGCTGGTAAAGTTGCCAGATAAATTTAAGCACAAAATATAGGAACAATCCCATGTCACTCATGTAGTATAACATCATGAAGCGATTGACACAATTGAAGCTGTGCTGTAAGCCTGTAACTGCAAAATTGGAGACACTTGGCAACATGTAATAAGTACGTATGCCATAACAACTGTCAATGGCAAATTAAAGCCCTTTTGGATTGTACGCATAAACAGAAAAATGAAATAATTAAACAAGAAAGAAACAAAGAAATTAAGCCCTCGTATAGAGATAAACATATATGTTGCCAATTTCCAGTCAAAGTGCGACTGCCCATCAAATCTTTATGTCCATTAAATTTGAGTACTGTCAAGCACACAATATGTAGCTAGCTATAGCTATTACGATAAGATAATTTGCGATTAGTAATCTACAAATAGCATTACGATAATGTCCGGAGCAAGCCGTTTGAAACCCGTTAGATTCTTAATGTGATTTTTTTTCTTTTTTTAATTCTTTGTAGAGAAATAATAGTATTTTTATATTTTCTATTTTTAAATTAAATATTTTTTTAAGAAACTAACAACCACTACATATTATTTTAATTAAAAATAAAAAATCACGTCACTTCGGAACCGGTCAATGCATGCGGCTATACGTAGGTCCCGTTTGGCATGGCTCCACTTCACAAGTGGAGCTATTTTTTTTGACTTCACAAGTGGAGTCGGGAGAAGCTACTTTTTTCAGCTCCTTGGGTGGAGCTACTTTTGTCTCAGCAGGTTTTAAGGAACTCCTTGGGTGGAGCTATTTTGCTTTACCCCGTTTGGCACAAAACAGCTCCAAATAGCTCCAAGGAGCTGGTGGTGGAGCAATGCCAAACGGGGCGGTAGTCTAAATGCGTCGTGCCGCTTTTCTTGGAATCAGAAATGATTAGTGGAGTCCAGGCGTACAGCTATGCAGGTACCATACGACTCTAGGTATAGTACTAGAATTATTAGCGGAGTAGCTTATTAGCTTAGTGCTAATTGTTTGTCTCGTTCAACGCGTACACACCATAGAGCACACACACCTCTTCCAAGTCAAACTAGCATATGTGGCTTCTATAGTTTCTGCACAATTAGAGGTCAACAAATGATCATTCCACGCGATTCTGGAATCAGTTAGCTATGCATAGCTCATTTTCCTGAATAAGAAAAAAAACACGGCGAAAGATAAGAAAGGAAGTGTACAAGTGTTCAGGACTCATCCAATTTAGAGTTTAGCTTTTTAGCCAAAAACGAAAAAAAAAGAGTAATATGGAATGGGCCGATGTGGCCCGGCAAAAGATTGAAATGGCCCGGAGAAAGATTGAAAGATTGAATTACGGGCCTGCGGCGTATTCTTACGATCTCTTCCTTCTCTCTTCCCCAAGAATGCAAACTACGCTCTGATCTGATCATCTGATGGGCACTTCGAGGAGAAAAAAAATCTAAATGATCGAGAAGGAGGACGAACAGAGAGAGAGAGAGAGAGAGAGAGAGAGAGAGAGAGAGATGGGACGTGCGTGACGCGTCTACCATACCAGTATACGACCACCCATCGGCGGCCGGTCGCGCCGTCGTTGCCGCTCAGCTCTCGGATCGATCTCTCGTCGGCTCGGCAAGCAAGCAAGCGCGCACCCACCAGGCTGCTCGGTGGCGGTGCTCGCCCGTCCAGATGACGGACGGACGTGCCTGCATGCACGCATGACGGCGCGACCGTGGCCCACGAGGACATCCATCTTTCATCTCACATTCGAGGGGAAGAGACGGAGATGGTCTAGTCCAAGGAATGTTCGTCGCTGCTGGGGTCTAGCATGAACTAAGGCACGTGCTCCCCTCCCCGTCCACAAAAAAAACTGAAATAGGTGTAGTCAAATTTTAAAAATTTTATCTATTAATATTGATGTCTAAAACGACTAGTTTTTATAAACAAGAGGGCATATATAGTTATGCACGTGTGCGATATGTATATTAAATATGATCAGATTTTATTATTAATTCATGAGTAAATATGTACCTAGTTTAGACTTAACACATGATCCAAATTACCGGTTATGCCTCCACATGAAGTATTCTACATGTAAACTAAACACATAGTTATATGTAGGAACGCAACTCAACTGGTGCACATCCATCTACATGGAAAAACTCTTAACTCATTGAGACGGTCGGTCACAACTACAACTTGTCCAACTTATACTCGACACAGGACGACAAATACACCTCTTCAACACTCCCAGACACTACTTACTTTACTTGAGATGGCGAACATATCTTCTCAATGCCCTGGACTCGACTCAGCATCATCACAACAGTGCTGGTTCATCATCACTGAGAGTTTTAGCAAAAAACAATTTCTCCTCCTGTTTTGGCTTGAGGCATTCCGAAGCGAAGTGCCTATAATCGTTACAATTATATCATCCCACTTTTACCTTATCAAACTTTTAATTCCTACGTCCTTGGCCACCACTGCTAGAGGTGTCCTTGTCTTCGCGCTTCGATGATCAGGGCTTCTACTCAGCGCGGATCAGTAGTACTTGTTCATCGCCATTGTCACCGCTGTCGCGTATACGTTCCTCATACATCTTAAGATAACTGATGACCTTCTCCATGGTCATTGTCTTCAGGTCTCCAAATTACTCTATGATCGAGGCAGTTGGAAGGAACTTTGAGGGGATGACACGAAAGAATTTCTTTACCACATATAACTCTTCCACCTTCTCGCCAAGGGCCCAAATCTTATCAACGATGGTCGTCAACCATATGGAAAAGTCAATGATTGACTCCATCTCCTTCATAATTAATACCTCGAACTAGGCCTTGAGAGTTTGTGCCTTTGCACGAACGGGCCTCTAGCATAATGGCTAAGGGCTCTAGTAGCACCCCCAGGTCCTGGGTTCAACTCCCAGTAGGAGCGAATTTTAGGCTGGGGAAAAATCCCCTCGCCTGCTACTACACCAAAGCACAGGTCTAAGGCCCGCCCAGGTCGTTAGTCATTCTCACATGGGCAATGATGCCGATGTGTAAGGGTGGAGCAGAGGTTCGGGGGTTTTCTCGATTTGCGTGAGAGGATCTTCTTCTTAAGCAAAATGCCCAGGGGTCGTCTTACCCCCCGCAGGTCGAGTTTTTTTAGTTTGTGCCTTTGCTTCCTTCACATTATCGGCGCCAAGATGCATTGTCTTCAATGCCTCCCACACATCTTTGGCCGTCTCCTTTTCGGTCAATAGAAAGAGCGTCTCCTCTGAGATGTCTTGATAGATTGCTGCCAATACCATCTGGTCCTTGTGCTCATCGACATTGCCATTCTCGACCGTGTCCCACACTTCTTGGGCCCACATGTACACCTTCATCTTGATTGCACGAGTTGTATAATTGCTTGTTGTGCGCATCGAATAATGCAGCAAAACGGTGAAACCCTCCTTCGCCATCACACTTGATATTGCCTTGTCACCGGTGACACTATTTTCTAGAGAGTGTGATATGATCTTGGACATACACGGATCAAGAACTCATGGTCTGTTACCAACTGTTGGCCTAGCCCTAGGAGAAAACTCACACATATGGATTCATGGTGGAAGAGAACAAGAATATGCGCGCAAGAATTTTTGGTGCTTGGTTGCACCTGCCTAGCCAGAGCTTTTCTTTTTCTTTATTATCTTGCTCTTATTCAAATCAACCTTGATGTCAGTACTTATAGTACATGCATAGATTTTTCTATAGAATAACTTAAATAAGAAAAACTTAACAACCGTGAGGGGATGTTGGATAAAGTCCATGTGGGCATCGTCGAATCCCATGCTAGAGCACAAGTTGGTTGTGGCGGCAAGCAGAGAAGGAGGAGGATTCAAGCCTGGCATTGGTTCCATCTTATACTGATGTTACTCATTGTGAGTGTTGTGGTTACAGACCAAACAGAGAGAGATGGTAGTGGAGAGTGAGGGAGATGAGTAATGGCTTGGGTCCTCCCCATGGCCTGTATTCTATATATATACATGGGGAGTGTTTTCACAATTATGCCCTTACATTTGAGTATCCTTTCCAGGAGCATTTATGTCGTTACAAATGGCCCATTCTGGACCTTATAACCTCCTACCAGGCCTGCTGGGTTTAGGTGGGGGCCACCCCTACAACAGGAGCCTCTCATGGAGAAGGGCTTCACAGGGCCGAAGCCATGTTGCCGAGTCCTTGGCCCTCCGTCCTCGCGGCTGTGAACCTTCCGGACTTGTCCCGGGCCGAGGTCGTAGCCAGTAGACGCGCGCTCCGCCCCTACCCTTCGAGCGGGTGGCAACGAGCCGGCGCCGAGCTGAAAGTGAGCGCGCGCTCCGTCCCCTACCCGAGCGGGTGGCGGCGGGCCGGCGCCAGCCGGTAGGCGCGCGCGCTCCGTCCGCTACCCTTCCGAGCGGGTGGCGCGAGCCGGGCGCCTAGCCGGTAGACGCGCGCGCGCTCGTCTCCTACCTTCGAACGGGTGGCGCGAGCCGGGCGCCTGCCGGTAGACGCGCGCGCTCCGTCCCTACCCTTCGAGCGGGTGGCGCGAGCCGGCGCCTGGTCGGTAGACGCGCGCGCTCCGTCCCTACCCTTGAACGGGTGGCGCGAGCCGGCGCCTAGCCGGTAGACGCGCGCGCCCGTCCCTACCCTCAACGGTGGCGCGAGCCGCGCGCCTAGCCGGCAGACGCGCGCGCTCCGTCCGCTACCCTTCGAACGGGTGACAGCGAGCCGGCGCCAGCCGGCGTAGATGCGCGCGCCGTCCCCTACCTTCGAGCGGGTGGCGCGGGCCGACGCCAGCCGGTAGATGCGCGCGCGCCCGTCCCCTACCCTTCGAGCGGGTGGCATCGGGTGGCGCCAGCCGGTAGACGCGCGCGCTCCGCCTTCGCGGCGTAGCCGAGCCGTCGGGCGGTGCTTAAACTTCTTGGCTCGGGGTCCATGTTGGGGCGGGTCGGAATCGTGGGTGATGCAGATGAAGGCGGGTGCTGCACGCGCTTTCGCGCGCCGCGGTGCACGGCCTCGCGGCTTGATAGTGCGCTTTAAATGACGGCTGGAATCATGCCGACGCCTGGCCTGTCAGAGGGCAGGCTGTCGCGTTATGCAGTCTGCTTTCGCGTGGGTGGGGCACGTGGCGGCTTGCAACTGGCGCGTCGTGGGATGTGAGCGGTTGCGCGCTCGCGGCTGTTCGCTGCTTCCCCAGTGGAAGCGGGGCGCGTGTCAGCGCTCGGCGGGGGTTGCGCGCTGCTGGCCACCTACAGCGCGCCTCTCCGTGTGCCGACGGTTCGTTTTTCCAGTCGTGCGTGGTCGAATCGCTGGGTTCTCACCTAATCGCGCTCGCCGTGGGGAGGCGAGCGGGCTTTATAAGGTGCCCTCACCGCGATGGGAGCACTTTGTCCCGCTTGCCGCTTAGTTCTGGTTGATTCCGTGCCGGTAGTAGCGCGACTTCCTGCCTTGGTTTCTTTTGCCCTACCTTTAGAAGACAATGGCCAGCCATGGCGACGCGTCTCGCCCTCCCAGCGGCGGCTCCTCGTCTAGTTGGGACAATCTGTCCTTCCTTCGGGATTACAAGTCAGTGCTTCTGGGGCGCTACGCCGACGCGCGATGGGGCGCCATGGAATACTCGGGGCCGCTGTTCCGCGTGTTGGGAAAGAGCCGCGTGATCGAGGAGACGCCGCAGCGCTTGTTCGTGACGAAGATCGAGGATCGGATGGGGCTCGCCTACCCCGCCGAACGAACGGAGCCGGCCCGGGAGACGAGACGATCGTTTTAAATCGCGTTCTTTGACGCCGCCTTCGCATGCCCTCAAAGATGTTTGTGGCGAAGTCTTTCGGACCTATGGGTTGGAGTTAACGCAATCGACGCCGAGCGCAATAGTCCGCTGGTCGTCTTCACATAGGCGACGCGACGAAGGCGGTGTCCCAGCCACGAGCCTGCTTCGCCACCCCGCACGATGCTTGCCGCCGCCCCAAGAAGGCCGGAGATGGAGCTATTTCCAATTTTGGCGCGTGGACTTCGTGCTGCGATCGCCCCGCACGACGCCGCTCTCGCGCCACCGCCAGGGAAGTGGGAGTCCGGCTGGACGTGGTGGTGGTTTTATTACCACGTGACCGGCCCGAGTGGCCTGCTATGCCGGGGCGGGCCCATCTCGTTCAATACTTCGCCAAGCGTGAAGCCGGAGTCTGACGACGCGCAGAGGCTCTGGAGGCTTGCCGGCGTCGCCCGCCGGCTAAGTATGCGCGACCTGGCCGAAGAGTTCACGATATACGGGGTGGCGCCACTGTCCTCCCGGTGGAAATACACGGGCCGGGGTAATGACCGAGCGGACGGGATCTGCCCGCCAGTGTTCCGCCTGCTTCCGCCCTCCGCCCCTTGTAAGTTGTTTAGAGTACAGCAGGCATCTCTTGACGTATCCGCACTTGTTCTCACGTGCTCGCCCCTGCTGCGTTTTGTGCAGTGGCTCGGCTAGAAGACGCGGAGCGCGCGACTGAGGTGTTCCTCGGCCCATACACACTCGAGGAGCACAAGCTATGCGCGAGGCCGCGACCAAACGGCGGCAAGGGCGGGTGAACCGCATATGCGAGGTTTTGGGTATCGCTGCGTTGAACGCCGATACCGGCGAGACTCCGCGGGACTTGGTCATCATGGCGGTGGCGCCCGTCGAGCGCCTCGTCTTGCGGCGCGGCTCGCTCGAGGCTGCCATACCCACCGCCGGCCACCTCGGCGGCGGGCGCCATCGAGGAGGACGCCGACCGTGACGCGCTGGCCGACTGGGCCGGCGGCGCGCGCTTGATTCCCGCCGCACTATCGGAGACGCTGCTGGCGACGCACGCCTTCACTAGGCCGGAGCCCGTCACCCCGGAAAGGAATGTTACGCCTGACGAGAGGGCCGTGGCCGATGGTGCTGCTACTATTGGGGACACGTCCGGCGTGGCTGAGACCGAAGGTGGAGTAGGAGCTGAGGCCGCTAACGTCACGGAGGAATCGCCCTTGGTTCCTCAGCCGAAACGTCCTCAGATGCTGTCTCCTCCGCCTCCGAAGGGTCACTACAACGTTGCAGGCCCCATGCTTGGAATTGTGGCGCCCGATGTCGCCGAGGGGGCCGCGCACCCGACCACCGAGGCGCTTACGCCCCGATCGGTGGCCGAACAGACACCACCTTCTACCGCAGTGAGGGTGTAGGAGGTAGCGTGGCTCCTCTCTCGCTCGACTTCGCGAAACTCTCTCGACCGCCGCCATTCCGTCATCATCGCGAGACGAGGTCTCCGGTCGAGGTGAAGGATCGAGCAACGGGAGTGCGCGAAGTCCAAAACCTGTGCGGTGTCGTCGCGGCATCCGCCACACCGGCGGCGAAGCCTCCACACCCTCGACGCGTGGGGTCCGAACCCGCCTTGTCCGACTACCTCCGCGGCTGGAGATACTCCGTGCTCTCACCGTGGCCACAGAACGCGCCAGCGACAGCCTTGACCGGCGGATGCTGTCATCATGCGAGGGTGACCACCTAGCGCTAGCACTGCGGGCCTCGAAAATAAGGGTGAGTACGTGTGTCGCGTGTTTTGTATGGTGCTACCGGGCGGCTGGTGACTTTCATTGCTGCTTTCAGATGCTTGTCATCAGCGACGCGCTAGACGAGGCCCGTATCCGGGAGCGGAGGGCCCTAGAAGCCAGGCTTCGTGAAGCGGATGACGCTCACGCGACAAAGGACGAAGAGCTCCGCGCGCTGGAGGGTGCCTTGTCATTCATACAAGCCGAGGCCGAGGAAGCCAAGCGCGCCGCTGCAGAGGAACGCGCCTCCTTCTTGCGGCAGATTGCCGCCTTGGAGGGGGAGAAGACCCAGCTGGCCGAGACTCTTGCAGGGAAGACCCGCAGCTTGGACGATGCGTCCACGTCAGCCTGGGGGGCAATGGAGTCTCTGAACCGGGCCCTCCGCGATCTGTGCGTTGACGTGCCCGACGCCACCCACGGGCCGGAGGACCTGATGGAGACGCTTGGGCTGATCGAAGAGGGAGCGGGCATCGCGCTTCGCAGCGCCAAGACCTTTGGGGAGCACTGAGGCTATCTTGGCGCGTGCCTTGCCCTCGGCATGCTTCACACCCGTGGGTGTAGGCACATGCGGTGAGCCGCGACCCTCACCTAGATCTTCTGGCGTGCCGAGGCGCCGCGACGCTATTCGCTCCATCGAGCCTAGCCTCCGGAACTTCCACCGGCGGATCTGGAGTCGTGTCGGGGAGGATGCAGCGAGGGTTGCAGTATAGTAAACGCTGCGCGGGGGAGGGGACTTCCTCCGTTGGCTCGAAGAAATTTCCCGAGGCCACGGCAGCGGCACGGGCCCCTCGGCGCCGCGCGAAGACTGAGGTGTTGATCCTATCAGGCAGAGGGGGGTTCGCACTTGCGCGCCCATACCTGTAATCATTTGACCTCATATTTTTGCAATGGGACGATGCACTATTGATTCTTACTGTTGTAAGCTGTGTGTTGGGCCGACGACGCCTTATTTATAGTTCAGAGACCGCCGCGCGCGAGGCGAACCTCGACGCTCACGCCTTATTTATAGTCCGTAGATCGGGTGCGTGCGAGGCGACCTCGATGCTACGCCTTATTTATAGTCCGTGGACTCGCGTGCGAGGCGGACCTCAACGCTACGTCTTATTTAGAGTCCGTAGACTGGTGCGTGCGGAGGAGGACCTCGACGCTACGTCTTATTTATAGTCCGTGGACTCTCGCGTGCGAGCGGACCTCGACGCCACGCCTTATTTATAGTCCGTAGACTCGCGCGTGCGAGGCGGACCTCGACGCCACGCCTTATTTATAGTCCGTGGACTCGCGCGCGAGGCGGATCTCGACGCCACGCCTTATTTAGAGTCCAGATCGCGTGCGTGCGGAGGCGACCTCGACGCCACGCCTTATTTATAGTCCGTGGACTCGCGTGCGAGGCGGACCTCGACGCTATGTCTTATTTAGAGTCCATAGATCGCGCGTGCGTGCGGGCGGACCTCGACGCCACGCCTTATTTATAGTCTGTGGACTCGCGTGCGAGGCGGACCTCGACGCTAGGTCTTATTTAGAGTCCATAGATTGCGCGTGCGAGGCGGACCTCGACGCTACGTCTTATTTATAGTCTGTGGACTCTCGTGTGCGGAGGCGGACATCGACGCTACGTCTTATTTAGAGTCCATAGACTGGTGCGTGCGGAGGCGGACCTCGACGCTACGTCTTATTTATAGTCCGTAGACTCTCGCGTGCGGAGGCGGACCTCGACGCTACGTCTTATTTAGAGTCCGTAGACTGGTGCGGCCAAACAATGGTACTTTGTGCGAACAGCGAGTTTTATTGAACTCCCGTTTGCGCGGGCGAGCATCATACAATAGGGGGCAGATGCCGCTATAACTTTTGTCCTGCCTCTAGGCATAATATCGCCGTAACTTGTCCGCGTTCCACGTGTGGCGGAGAGTCTGTCTCTCGAGCGTGGTGAGGCGGTATGCCCCCTTCTGCAATGCCTCCGTCACGATGAATGGACCTTCCCACTTGGACTCCAGCTTGCCGATGGTCTCCGCATGGAGCGTCGTTCTGAGGACAAGATCGCCAGGCTTGAAGCCCCGCAGGTATATGGATCGGTCCCGGGTACGCACTGTCTGCCGCGCGTACTTTTCAACGTGTTGGGCTGCACTTGCCCGCGCTCCGTCAAGGAGATCCAAGGACACGCGGCGGTCCTCGTCAGGCGCCTAGACGAGGACCCTCCGCGAACCAGCCTTGATTTCCTCGGGCGTCACTGCTTCATCGCCGAAAAGAAGCTTGAAAGGCGTGAACCCCGTTGGACGTGTTATCGTTGTGCGAAGGGACCAAAGGACGCTGTGAAGCTCGCTTGGCCACTTGCCCTTCGGCCACCCGACCAAGCGCTTTTTGATGGCGGCGGAAATGGCGCCGTTCGCCCTCTCCACCACTCCGTTGGACTGGGGGTGCCCGACTGAGGCGAAACGAAGTGTGATGCCCATGCCTTCGCAGAATTCTTTGAAGAGGGTGGCGTCGAATCGCAGCCGTTGTCCACGTGGGCTCTCGGCACGCCGGCGACATATGATGTTTTACTGAGGAAACGCCGCATGGCCGCCGAGGTTATTTTAGCGAGGCCACCGCCTCGGCTATCTCGAAAAATATTCCGTGGCGGCGACCACAAAGCGCAGTCTCCGGGGCTCGTGGAAGTGGTCCTACTATGTCGACACCCAGCGCGCCAGCCGCCACCGGGAATGGGGTTGAGGGTCGCCGGGTCTCGCGATGATCCGTGCCATCCATCGGCACCCGACACCGACGCACGAGGTCTGGGCGCGATGATGGCGATCGGCCGAGAGAAACCCCGCTCAATGCCTTGCCAACCAACGACCTCGGTGCCAGATGGGACCCGCACATGCCCGCGTGGACCTCCACAAGGAGGTTCTTCCCTTCTTGGCCCGAGAGGCAGCGCAGGAGCGGTGTGCAGACATCCTTCTTGTAAAGTATCCCTTCGAACACCTGGAAGGACTTGGCGTGGTGTTGCAGTCGCCGGAGCTCTGTGGGGTCCTCCGGCTCGGCGATGCCTTGCAGAAAGTTGAAGATGGGCTCTCGCCAGTCGCCCTGCTAGACGATGTGGTGAACGAGGGCGGCGTCCCGGTTGTCCTGCACGATGGCCGCCTGCGATAGTACTTCATAAAACGCCCCATCAGGGGGGTGGCAGTTGTTGGTTGGCCGCCTTTGCGAGGGCATCGGCTTGCTCATTTTTCGCGCGAGGGATGGCCTTGACTGTGATGCCCAAGAAGTGCCTTTCCCTTGCCCTAACCGCGGCGAGGTACTTGGCCAGCTCAGGGTCCTTGGCTTGATAGGACTTGTCGACGTGGCCTGCCACCAAACGCGAATCAGACGGGCGAGCACCGCCGTCGCCGATCGCTTTGAGCTTTGCGGGCCGAAGCGCGCCTCATATTCAGCTGTGTTATTGGTAGCTGGAAAGGCAAGACGCGCCAAGTATAGCAGGCGCTGCCCCTCGGGCGTGACGATTACTGCACCTACGCTCGCGCCCGCGACGCCGTAGGCTCCGTCGATGGTGAGTGTCCAAACTGGGTCGTTATGCTGCTAGGCAGGCTGGGCTGACGGAGTCCACTCCGCAAGGAAGTCGGCAAGAACTCGAGATTTGATTGCCGTCCTTGAGGTGTATGTCAGGGAGAACGGGGCGAGCTCGGCCGCCCACTTGCCGATGCGCCCTGTGGATTCCTTGTTGTGCAGCATCTCCGCCAGCGGGAACGAGGAAGGCACTGTGATTGGATCGGCCAAAAAATAATGTCGGAGCTTCCTGGAGGCCATGACCAACGCGTAAGCAAGCTTTTCAAGCTCTGTATATCTCGTCCTTCGGAGACGGCATACAAAGCCGTTGCACGCGCCTCCTCTAGGACGAGGACGACATCGACCGCCGTGGTCGCGCGCCGATAGAGCAGGAGGGGAGCCTCTGGTGTCGGGGCGACCAGAGTGGGGAGACTTGCCAGGTGTTTCTTGAGCGCGTTGAAGGCCTCCGCACAGTCACCATCCCAACGAAATCCGCCGCACCATGGATCGCCTTAAAAATGGCAAACCTCTCTCCGCCGCCCTGGAAAGGAAGCGGCTCAAGGCTGCCATGCGGCCCGCCAGCCTCTGGACTTCCCTCGCCGTCTTGGGCGGCTCCATACCCAAGATAGCGTCGACCTTATCAGGGTTCGCCTGGATGCCCCGCCCGGACACGAGGAAGCCTAGAAGTTTGCCCGCCTGCACGCCGAAGACGCACTTATCGGGGTTGAGCTTGATGCCGGCTTTCCTGATGTTGTCGAAGGTCTCCTGGAGGTCCCGGCCATGCAAAGCGAGCTGCCAGATTTTGACTACCACGTCATCGATGTAGGCCTCGACATTCCTCCTGAGCTGGGCGGCCAGGGCAATGGCGATGAGGCGGGTAAAGGTAGTGCCCGCGTTCTTCAAGCCAAAAGGCATCCTGATGAAGCAGAAGGTGCCGACTGGTGTGATGAAGCTAGTCTTGCTCTCGTAGTCTTCCGCCATGTGCACCTGATGATAGCCGGAGTAGGCATCTAAGAAACTCATTAGCTCGCACCCCGCGGTAGCGTCGACCAATTGATCGATGCGCGGCAAAGGGTAATTGTCCTTTGGGCACGCCTTGTTGAGTGTCGTAAAGTCGATGCACATGCGCCAGGCCCCACTAACCTTCTTGACCAATACTGGGTTGGCGAGCCACTCTGGGTGGTGGACCTCGCGGATGACCCCGGCTCGAAGAAGCTTCGCCACCTCCTCCTTGGCCGCCTGCTGCCGATCCATGGACATGCGGCGAAGCTTCTGCTTGACCGGCTTGGCGTCAGTGCTCGATTACTGCGCGGTCCACACCCTTGATATCTTCTGGCGACCATGCAAAGATGTCGGTGTTGTTTCGAAGCACTTGAGTAAATCTTGCTCGACCTCGGGAGCCCTCACCAATAGAGACAAAGCGCCTCCGCCGAGCGCACCTTTGACTCGCCCTCGGGCCGAGGCTTAGCGCCCACCCGGGGTGGAGGGTGCGTCTACCAAGCACGCGGTAGGGCATGCACCGGCGATGCGGATCTCGGCCGCCGACTTCGATGCGCTAGCAAGGTCTTGGTCGCGAAGATGGTGATGACACCTCCGCCCGGAGCTTCATACATAAGAAGGCGTGGTGCGGGACCGCCGAAGGAGTTGATGGCGGGCCGTCCCAATATGACGTTGTAGGTGTGCGATGTCCACAACGCCGAAGATGACATGGTGGTCCGGATGTTACTCTCCGGTGGAGCGTAGCGGGAGGACACCGCCATATGGCTCGCAGCGGTTGACCTCCGATGCCTCGGCGGAGCTCTGCCGCTCCATGCGACTTCGTGGGTTCCCATACAATCGAGGGCCCCTGTGAATAGGATGTTCGCAGAGCTCCCCCCGTCGACAAGGATGCGCCTGACGTCACAGCCCGCGATGTGGGCCCGGATGACCAGAGGATCTTGATGAGGGAACTCCACACCCCTGGCGTCATTCATGGTGAAGGTGATGTTGCGGGGCATCAGCCACGATTGCGGCTGCTCCACGCGGGCCCCTGATAAGGAGCCTCCGGTGATGATGTTGACGACGCGCCCGCGGCGCCTTCCCGGCCGAAGCTTGCGAGGGCTGCCTTGATGCCGCGCACCCGACCTCGGCAGGAGCCGGCGGGCGAGTCCCGAGATGCGCCATCGCCGTCGCAACTCCACGACCGCGTGCACGTCTTCGTATAGTGATGACCATAACCGCACACCTCGCACCATTTGTCGTAATAGAGTTGATCTTGCTCGCTCGGGTCGCCATCGCGCCGAAGCTGCGCCGCGTCCTCGAAGGGCATTCTCGATGACGGGTATGGCGGGCCTTTTGTGGTCTGCGCCGGTGACGCCGGGCTTGCGTCGCTCTTTGAGAGCCTTCCGCCTCCCGGCCGTTGTTCCTGTGGGGTCCTCCGGGCCGTCGGTGCGAGCCTGCTTTCGAGGGGTCGCCACCCACCCTCGTCGTATGTCAAGCGCGCCGCTGAGCAAGATCGAGGGTGAAAGCATCGCGTCTCGCAAGATCTTCCTCACCCGCGCATACCCTCCATCTTGTCGAAGAGCTCGGCGACCGCCTTGATAGGCTTACGTGCGCGTTGTATTCGCCAAGGAGCCCGACGAAGGCCTCAGTATGGCCGCGTTAATGACGGTTGTCTCATTAACATCGTTGATCCGCAACGTATCTTCGCAAACGCTTGAAGTAGTCCCGGCTTTTCGAGGGCTTCGCCACGGCGAAGAGCTGGCCCGCATCGACTCGCTCGACATAGCTTCCCTGGAAGTTGTTGTGAAGGCGATGGCGGAGCTGCTCCCACGCATAGATGGAGTTTGGCTCTATGGTAAAAAACCAAGAAAGTGCCACTCCTTACAGCGCGAGGGGAAGCCCCTTCGCCTTTGTGGTATCATCT
Source organism: Dendrocalamus sinicus (assembly GCA_036346575.1). Classification (NCBI taxonomy): domain Eukaryota; kingdom Viridiplantae; phylum Streptophyta; class Magnoliopsida; order Poales; family Poaceae; genus Dendrocalamus; species Dendrocalamus sinicus. The sequence goes on from CM070642.1 coordinate 4,837,385, forward strand.
CCGCCCGCGGCCTCGATCGCGGTTTCGTACACGTGCACGAACTCGCGGGGATCCGTATCACCTTTGTATGGCTCGATGGCCCTGGGGAACTTGAAGTCCTCGGGCCACGCCGCCTGCTGCAGCCCTGCCGAAAGCGGGGACTCTGGATCGACGCGTCGCAACGGCACACGGCTGGATGTGGGGGCGTCGCGGCTGTCCGCTCTTTCCGGCGCGAGCTCTGGCGTGGCCACTGGCGCGGCCTGCTGACTTCGAGCTTCTTGCATGTCACGGACAGCCCCGCGAAGGTCCCCTAGCTCCCGCTGGAACGCGCTGAGGGCCGCCAGTAGCACGCTTTCTACTGCCGGTGCCGGCGGGACCGCTGGTGCACCCTGCGAGTGGGTCGGCGCGGGTACAGTCACCTCGAGATTGGCCATCGCAGTGCCGACGGCGGGGTTGGTCGTCGCGGTGCCGACGGCGGGTCGGTCGTCGCGGTGCCGACGGCGGGGTTGGTCGTCGCAGTGCCGATGGCGGGTCGGTCGTCGCGGTGCCGATGGCGGGGTTGGTCGTCGCAGCGCGAACGTCGACGTCCTCGGCCACCGCACCTGCGTCGCCACCTGCGCTCACCGCCGCCGATGCCGAAGCCCTGGTACCCATGCGACGCTCCGACCCGGCCGCCTTCTTTCCCTTCACCGCCGTTGATGAAGCTTTTTTCGGTGCCATCCTTTTTCAGGTTTCGGGCTTACTCCTGTCCTCCCCACGGACGGCGCCAACTGTTGTGGTTACAGACCAAACAGAGAGAGATGGTAGTGGAGAGTGAGAGAGATGAGTAATGGCTTGGGTCCTCCCCATGGCCTGTATTCTATATATATACATGGGGAGTGTTTTCACAATTATGCCCTTACATTTGAGTATCCTTTCCAGGGGCACTTATGTCGTTACACATGGCCCATTCTGGACCTTATAACCTCCTACCAGGCCTGCTGGGTTTAGGTGGGGGCCACCCCTACAACAGTGAGCAAAACCATCTTTTGTGTCTTGATATCATTTTCTACGTGGGGTATATATATAGGTTAGGGAACAAAAATCCTAAGGGATTATGAAACTGAGACGAAGTAGGCATATGTGTCCACTAGGACTTGTATACGAATGCATATTATACTTTAATAATCTCCACATTGAGAAGAATTCGGATTATATACTTAACAATCTCCAACTTAAGGTGAATTCACTCTTGTAGCCAAAACAAATCAAATCTTCTCAAATCATAATTCACCATCAATGATCATTGTGTGGTAAAAATCTATAGGACTAGTCAATGAGTAAGATTTGATCAATTTTCTCCATATGCTTCTCCTATGATGCTAGATAACTATAGTGAAGAACCTATCTCATGGGCTTTTTTTTACATGCTCCACGCGTCCACTTGGAACACATAACTCGGGAAAAAAACATATTGAAGAGCAACTTGAACGTGTGATCATCACATATATCAAACTACCGACTATAAAAGCAACTAAATTTCATGATATGGCTGAAAATTGCTCATGTAGAACAACATTTGGATGAAACTAACTCTTGTGTTATCAATGAAGTAGAAATAATTTCTACAGTAGACCTCTCATATTGAGCTGTGGCAACTAGAATGTATTGCACCTGTAATACTAAATATTGTAGTATATATATAGATAATTTACTATATTTGTACTTTAAATCATTCACATCGAACTCATATTTAGAGCATAATCTTCACTAATGAATAAGAAACTTTAGAAAAATATTATGTAGCAATCATCATAGTGTTACCAAATGATGAATCAATTGTCATTCAATTGATATCGATTTTTTTAAATCTCCTCAATCAAATGTAGCCCAAAGCAACTCATTTGAGTTGAAAAAACATGCAATACCACTTAGACTCTACATGACCCTGAGGAGTGTTCGTTGCTGGGGTCTTGTCTACACCAGTCTCTAGCCAGAGCCACTAGCTAGCTATTAGGCTGCACTAGGCCAGGCTAGCATAGCAGCCTGCCTCTGTCCCTGCTATGCTTCCAGGATAACTAAAACCTATCCATGGCCAAGCGCCCAAGCCCCAAGAAACCAAACCATTCATCCATTGATGCGCACACTTGAAAACATCAAATTAGCCATAGGAAAATGCAAACCATGTATACACATAGACACTTTACTGTCCTAATTAACATTTGTACATAAACATTACAATAATTAGAAACAAGTAAAATTAGCTATATGACATCTAACTTTTGTTGTTCATATATGAGATAAATATAGTACTACTATTTATATTGAAGATAAATATAATATATTTTTTTATTAAATATTATCTAAATAATGTATGTAAGTTAGACTTATATTACGGGGAGAGAGTGTCGAGTTATTGTACTAAACATCACCTGTGCTGCTGCTGGTTATGGACGTACTAGTTGCTCCATGCACATTCAAGAATGGACACCTAGCTTGCACAATTACACAATATTACGTTGTTCAGAAAAGATGATGAAGTGTGCAAATCACATGGATTGCAATGGCACAACCGCACCGGTGCTGGGATTGAATCACTCGATCCTCTCTCTTGCCACTCTGATAATCACACAGAGAGAGACTAATAGAAGTTTTGGGATTGAATCACTCAATCTTTTCTCTTTTTCTCTTTTTTCACTCATCACTTCACAAACAATAACACGGCTTAAATAAGCCTCATGCATACACATACGACCGCCTACACACCTACTAACTTGGCCTATTCTCATGCCTCTGAAATCTCTCCACGATCGCATGAGTCCACTTCTCACGGTTATGGCTGATTCTCTCAATGGACCACTTCTTACGGGACCACCTTAGATTCTATGAACACTGCAGCGTTTTTCTGACTACGGTTGCCTTACGACCACGGTTGCTTTACGACCACGGCTGCCTTACGACCACGGCTGCTTACGACCACACCTGCCTTACAACGATGGCTACTTACGACCATGGCTTCTCATGTACTTGGAGTCTTTAACTACCTTCGTCCTCAATGCCTTCCACTTTGACTGCTGCTTCGTTTGGGGCTTCGACCACGGTTTGAGTGTGGCTTCGACCACCCATTAAGATTAATTTCAACACTCTCTCCCTTAATCTTGATGTGTTGACACACTGATACGGATCATCCGCATTTTCTTGTAGCGCAGCAGCTTCATCTTGTAGTGGCGATGGCTTTACACCACCGTCTTTGACTTCATGTCAAAACTTCACACAACAGCTTCGCACCGCTGTCGTTGTCGGTCTCACACTGACTTCTCCTTACAGTAGCATCACACTGCCATTTGGCACTAGCATCACACCGACTTTTCCTCGCGCAGCATCACACTACCGTTGGTACCAGCATCACACTGACTTCTCCCTGCAGCAGTCTCACACCGCCACCTTCTGTGTCAAATACACACTTCGACTGGTGCCAAACTCTACTAAACATGCAAAGACCTATACACCACGATTACTACATGCAAAAGACTAAGTTAAACATGCAAATACAAACTTTGTCAAGAGTAATATCTAAATTTATTCTCCCCAAATCTTGATAGACCATACTTCATGACTCTTCACAAAAGAGTTGGCTCATTATCACTATGAACATCACGGAGTAGCGCTTTCTCCTCTTTTCCTTTTCCTTTCGCCTCTTTTCCTTTCTCAGGGCATTCGTAAGCAAAGTGTCCAAACTCTTGGCAGTTATAGCACATAACCTTGGTTTTATTGAACTTTCTTCGACCACCACCACTGCTAGTGCTACTGGAGGACCCCTTGCCATTTCGCTTTGACGACCGAGTCTCCCACTCGACCTTGGTGAGAAGCAGATGCTCTTCGTCCACCTTCTCGTGCTTGCGTATCTGCTCCTTGTATGCTTTGAGGCAGCCAATCGCCTCCTCGAATGGCAGAGAATCCACATCGGAGAATTGCTCCATTGTAGCAACAACCTGAACCGAATCAAGCAACTTCTTGATGAGTATGGTGTCATCTAGAGTGGCACCAAGACCACTGAACTTGCTTGCAAGCTCACTGATCTTGCCAGCGAACTCGTTGATGGAGTTGCTTTGCTTCATGCGCAGGGCCTCGAATTTGCTTTTCAAGGTCTGCAACCATGCTTTCTTCACTCGATCGGCGCTAAGATACCTCGTCTTCAAGCTCTCCCACACCTCCTTGGCTGTCTTCTTCTTGGCAACCTGGTGGAGCACTTCCTCGGGAATAGCCTAAAATACGCATGCAAGTGCCATCTTGTCCTTCCTTCTCTCCACGACCACTCCAGCCGCAGGTTCGATCGCCTCCCAGATGTCCTATGCCTCCATACATGCCTCCATCTTGATCACCCAGGTGGAGTAGCTAGAGGTGAGTATGGAGTACTAGAGAGAGACGACTCCCTCCCTCGTTGACCGTGCCATCATTTGCTCGGTGGTGGACATCTCGTTGAAGCAGAGATACTTTGGCATACATCGGATCAAGAACTCAAGCTCTGATACCAATTGTTGGGACTAAATCACTCAATCCTCTCTCTTGTCACTTCGATAAAACACACAGAGGGAGACTAATGGAAGTTTTGGGATTAAATCACTCAATCTTTTCTCCTTTTCTCTTTCTTTTCACTCATCACTTAACAGTAATAACACGGCTTAATAAGTCTCATGCATACACACATGACCACCCACGCACCCACTAACTTGGCCTATTCTCATGTCTTTGGAATCTCTCCACGATCGCATGAGTCCACTTCTTATGGTTACAACCAATTCTCTCGGTGGACCGTTTCTTACGGGACCGCTTCAGCTTCTACGACCACTGCAGCGTTCTTCTGACTTACGACCATGGTGTCTTACGACTACGGTTGCTTTATGACCACGACTGCCTTACAACCATGGCTGCTTATGACCATGGTGTCTTACGACTACAGCTGCCTTACGATCACGGCTACCTTACGACCATGGCTGCTTACGAATATGGTGTCTTACGACCATGGTTTCTCGCGTACTCAGAGTCTTCGATTGCCTTTGTGCTCGATGCCTTCGACTTCAACCGCTGCTTCATCTGGAGCTTCGATCACGGTTTAAGTGTAGCTTCCACCACTCATCACGATTAATTTCAACATCCGGCATATGCATGCCAATGACTACCTGGCATTGTCCACTCCATATGAGCTGCCTCCCTGCCCCCTAGAGCAGCAGAACAAGATGCCAAGGACAAGGCCAGGCCAAGCCTCACACAGGGGGGAGAGAGAGAGAGAGAGAGAGAGAGAGAGAGAGAGAGAGAGAGAGAGAGAGAGATTGGGAGGACGGAATCAAACAAATGTCTAATGCTGCAACATTCTGCAGGAACCCAGGCAACCGAATCCCTCTGCAGTGCATAAGCCACCTCCCCTCTCTTTGACTGGTCGCTAAGGTGGGCAAAGCTGTGGCCTTTGCCGCTGCGGCGCTTGTCCGCTTCCCCGGAATGGAAGTCCCAACTCGATCAAACCCCTATTCAAACTGCCCCGCCCCTGCCACCTCTGCGGCGCCATCAGACTTCAGAGATGCTTCTTGTACATGTCCTGCGCCCCAAAACCGCCTCCTGACCGCCACCCACTACTGTGTCTGTGCGCCTCCTCCTCCTCTTGTTCTTGTCGTTATCTTCTCCCTCCCCCACCACGCCTCCGCTCCGCTACATATTGCCTCAGCCCCTGCGTGTCTTGGGTTCTTGCACCACCAAGCGGTAGCTCAAGCAAAAGGGTTGGGTTTCTTGGACCGAGAGGTGGTAGCTTGCCATGGTTCGGTGTGCTGCTATGGAGGTGGCGGACGCCGGGAGGGTGGAGGCGGCCGGCGGCGTCGGAGGAGGAGGAGCGAGGACGGAGCCGGAGGGGCTGCCGTGCCCGCGCTGCGAGTCCACCAACACCAAGTTCTGCTACTACAACAACTACAACCTGGCGCAGCCGCGGCACTTCTGCAAGGGCTGCCGCCGCTACTGGACGCGCGGGGGAGCGCTCCGCAACGTCCCCGTCGGCGGCGGCACGCGCAAGGCCACCCCCGCCGGCCGCCGCAAGCGCGCTTCCCAGTCCCAGGCCTCCCCCGCCCCCGCCCCCGCGCAGGCTCAGGGGCCGGCCCCGCTCTCGGTGGTGTCGGCCCCCACGCCGCTGCCGCACTACGAGCTGTCCTTCGTGCCGGGTCTGCCGGCCTCGCCCCTGGCGGCGATGGACCCCGACCGCCGGCTGCTCGACCTGGGCGGCAGCTTCAGCTCGCTGCTCGCGCCCGCGCCCCTGCCCAACGGCCACTTCGCCCCCGGCTTCCTGCTGGGCGGCGCCGGCGCGTCGACGCTGGTGCCTCCTCCTGCCCCCGCTCTGCCGCCGTTGCATCTGCACCCACAGCCGCCGGTGTCGCAGGCGATGCCGGAGGGCATCTGGACCATGGGGTGGCCGGACCTGTCCATCTAGGCCGGCCAGAACTCTCCCCCGCGCGCGCCACGCGAAGTTGGCCAACGACGACTCAGTTCTAATTTAGCCCTTCTCTTTAATTAATTCGGGAGTTTAATTAGCTGTAGCTTGCTAGTGTTGCATCTATCCGGGTTACCTTTTTTTGAGAGCTTTCAAAGCGGTTTACTCAGGATCCAATCATGTTTATCTCTGTCTCTTGTTTGCATGCATGACCTGCTGATGGAGCCAATCGTATAACTGATCGATGCTAGTTCCTTATCTTTGGATGGAAATCTCGTTTCCTTTTTAGCGCGCGAGTTGATTGCCTCAGTGTTCTATGATTTGTCTGGACCAATTTCGGTTTTTCTTTCGCCGATTTGATTTGCAGTTCTTGTGCATTCGGTCATGTACATCCTCCTCCTCTTCTTCTGGCCATTCTATCCTCTTCCGTGTAAGAAATCGGTTGAGCACCGGATACACGAGAACAATCTGAATTTGAACAAGATGCAGTCAGAAACAAACACAGCTTGAGATTTCAGGACATGAACCGGATCGTTCACTTTTCAGTAAACGAAAAGGCTCCCTGAAAAGTTTACGTATAAAAAGCTATAAAAAAAAGGAGAAAAGTTTACGGCCATTCACTAACACGTTTTATCGTTAGAACCCTCCCATACTGGTCGTGTTCGTGTGTAGGAAGTGGGCTCCCCGCCGCCGCAGGTCGGGCCTCTCCGACGACGTGCTCCAGCTCGTCCTCTCTCTCGCTCGTCACCTCCAAGGAGGCGGAGGCCACCACCGGCCTCTCCCGCTGGTGGCGCCCGCTCTGGGTCCCGCGCGCACCCGCGCCGTCAGCCTGGATGCGGCGGAGCCCTAAAACGCATCTTCAGGTCCAGCTCGTCAGGTTCTTAGGCGTAGATTGCGAAGGTTCTAGAAGAGATGCACGTCGACGATGGAAGCAGTAATTTCTGGAAGCATGTCGGCCGCAGGGTTGCCGAATGGAGAGCATATTCATTCAGAAGGAGAAGCTTGCCAGACAAATCAGACTTCACAGTCTCGTAGTAGGCAGTCGCCATGTCTGCATGTGCATGGTCTTTGCACTTCTCATCAAATAAATTGTAGTGCACATGCTTCAGCGCTGAGTTGTAGATACCAAGAATTACTCGGCAATTCGGCATGCATACATGCAGAAGACACAAACACACGCTTTATTAATTATGCCTAGTTTTGGCATGGGAAAGGATGGTTTTTTTTGCTGCGAATTGAATGGTTCCCCGGGCTTGTAGCGAGCGATTCATCTGCAGTGTCACGAGTCAACCAAAAATAGCGATGCCTTGTATGGCATACCGGCAGAACGGCGGTGCCCTCTTTAGCTGCAACGGCTGCGTCAAGCTCCGATCCTTGGCACAAAACCCCTCCGTTCTCTTTCGTGCCAAATATATCACGACGACCCTGCAAATTTGCCATCTTTTCTTGCCGCAACTCCGTTCATTTCGAATTGGGGCTCCTCTTGCTCTTCAGGTGGGCTCCTAGAATTTGATTGCTGTCATTGGTTTCTTGTTTTTATGTTAAGGCCAAGAACTTAGCATGATCATCGTGTCATGGCCAGGGCGTGGTCATGGAGCCCCAGTCGGCCGGCTCGCCGACGTCGCCATCCTCTCCGGGCACGCCGTCGTCAGAGAGTACCAAGCTGTCCACGCCCTCTGAAGAAATGCCGCCGTCGGGCGAGCCGTCCGAGGAGGCCGCCCTTAAGCCCGACAGGCAGTCGTCCTCGTCTTCCTCGTCTTCCTCGTCGTCGGAGGCAGAGAGCTTATTCCTTCTCGACGCGGCCGAGATCAGCAGCCCGTTGGTGGCAGCGCCGGACAATTACCGTGCCACTCCAGGTGATGTTGCTGAGGTTAAACCCGAAGATTGGGCGTCGTGGCTGGAGCAGCCGGCTCAGACTGATGACCCGTTCTTGCCGGACGACGGCACGGTATTCACGGAGATGACGCAGGCGCCGCAGGTCCAGACGATGCTGAAGGCGGCAGAGGCCTCGGCAGCGCCGGCGGTGGACAACGGGTTCGACCCGGAGAGGATCCCGGCGTCCGTCTTCCAGACCAAGTCGTCGTCGTCACAGGCCGAGTGGAGCGTGGCGTCCAACGAGTCGCTGTTCAGCATCCACGGCGCCAGCCAGTCTGGCGAACTCGTCGGGTTATACGCCAGCAGCAGGTCGCACTTCGACTACTTCTACGACGAGGCGATGGCGGCCTCCGGCGGCGAGGAGCCGGAATGGAAGCTCCCGAGCGTCGCGGAGGGGTCGGAGCTGGCGGACGCGTTCGACGCTGCCGGCGGGCACGGCGCCAAGGAGTTTGCAATGCCGGGCAGCGCGAGGTCGGACGCCAGCGAAGGGAGCGCCAGGGCCAAGAAGGCCGTCGCGTTCGGGCGGCATGAGAGCGGCTCCGGCGGCAGCTCGAGCAACTTCTCCTTCGCCTTCCCTATGTACGCAGCGCTAGCTCGATCTTTTCCGTACATGGTAATTCTTGATCTTTGTCCGTCCTGAGTCCTGACATGCAACCATTGCCGCTTCATCCGCAGACTGGCAGAGACGTCGCCGAAGAAGAAGGAATGCGCGGGTGGCGGGCCGCTGTACCAGCCGCTGCAGAAGGAATGCGAGCAGCCGCCACCGCTCCCGGCCCCCATGTCTGCCTTCGAGGAGATGACGACGGAGGAGGAGCGGAGGACGACGGGGTGGTGCTGGTGCGGGGAGTGCTGCGGCTGCTGCTGGTTCGCCTGCTCCTGGTCATCCTGCTGCTGCTGCTGCCAATGGCGGTGGTGGTGCTGCGACTGCCACTGCTCCTGCCCCCGCCTCTGCCGGTGCAACTGGTGCATCTGCTTCTGAGAGAATTGGCGGGAGAAAAAGAGACCGAACCGAGCTATTCTTTAAACAATAGATGGTTAGACATCAATTTATGCGAGGCACGTAGATCCCATTCTGCAGGATCTTGCTTCTGCTCTCGGAGGGTCATCTATGCAGACGGTATTGTGATGTACATAAGGAGGGACAAAGGACATGTACAATATTACGAAAAGAATTCCAATGTGTAAACATGTGTGATTTTTTTTTTGTAGGCTGATATGCTAGCTTCATCTGCTTGGTACTGATCACTCTCTCTTCCATGTGCTGACATGCAGAAAGAACACGGCAAAACGCAATATCCAGCAAGCAAATGTATACTCTAGATTATAAATTACCATGTAAAACAGTTGCTTATCTTGGAACATTTGTGCATAGTGCTACGGCAAACAAGCCTTACATGCATCCATCCAAACACCACAATACACCATAAACAACCATGTTCCAATACTGCAAAAGAGGATGCTGCTTTACTAAAAGTGTCACAGATAGTGTTATAGTTCTGTGATTCTAGATAGTATTGAAGTAATGTATCTATGCAGGATTACTTCCAAGTACCCCATTGCCATCTGATCTCCGGAAAATTTACTGTCCAAGCTGATATTGCACCTTGACGGATTTCATCGGTGGAATCAGCATGGAAAAGAACAGTCACCTCGCACAACGGTGCACAGTTCTTGAACAAGTGTACAAACAGAGGAACAGTGTCTGTTGGCGGTAGATGAACCAGAAGTTTCTTCAAACAGCTTCTAAACTGACTATTCATACATAAGACGAGACATCTCATCAGTTCACATGAAAATCTTGGGGCCAACTTGACTTCACTGATGCTGGCAAACAGCTGCAGAAGATATTCTGGCTTCACTGCTTCAAAAAGTTCATCGCGGCTTGCAGAAACGGGTAGCTCAAGCTCTAATGTATTGATATCTCGGTTGTTTGTAAACAATTGCAAGAGGGAATTTAGATCCAATGACTCTATCCGAAGATTTGTTAGACTCACAAGATCCTCAATTTGGACAGTTGGACCAAGTTTATCAATGGTGAGCTTCAAAGTAGACATGGATGGAGTATCTAAAATGAGCATTTCTGGTCGAACACACTTTAATTCAAGATAAACCAAGTTAGGTGCATGGATAGCTAAAGATCGTGGAACATTTGACACCTCCCAGCGGCAAGTCTTTAGTTGAGGAAGGTGAATCTTGGGATCCTTGAGTCCTCCGACTCCAATAAGATTGAGAATCTGAAGGCAAGGGAAGCATTCATTCAATTTGCTGAGATTCTCATCATCTAATCTAATGAATTCAAGCATCAGATGAGTCAGATTAGGCATTATCTTCAGCCCATCAACAGATAGCCATGCATTTCTCAGCCCCAATTTTAGAAGACTATGACCTGCATAACCAAGATTTAATCTGAGATCCTCACAGCAGGGTTAACCAGTTAAATATATAGAACCAAACAGACTATAACATTGATTATGGCAGATGTGGACATATGACTGTGCAAATGATGTATATATGTTTGAATACATTATCTTTTACTAGATGTTGAAACAAGTGTATTTGCATAGTGGGATTCCCACATTAGATACGTAAACTCTAGTGTTTACATGATAAATGCTATGAACCAAACATGTTTGTACTTGTGTGTCGTTGTTCATTGAGTTAATGAAATGGTCAAATGGCCATATTTGATTCAAAATGGGCTGCTGCAGGGATGAGAATAAGCTAAATTTCTTCCAATGTCGTCTACTTCACTATCACTTTCTAACAAAAGCAATATCCATAACTGAAATATAATAGCCACCCAAAACTCGAATCTATGAGCAACATGCTTAACATAAATCAAGTGCCCATATTGCACAGTAGATCATGATTTCATCAAATCTCCTTACCTCTATCCACAGAAAATAGTGATCGGACTTAGCCTAAAATTAGTTACTTCAGACAAATTAAATAAATGTTTTTTAATCAATTCTGGAACAAGTTCTCACTCATGTTTTTCCTTTTGAAAACCCTGATTGGAGAAACACAAATTTAGCTCAAAATTCAGTTTTTTAGAGCAATACAGAGTATGATTCAACCAAGAAAACAGTAAATTCATGAAAAAGGAACATAACTTTAGCCCAAAGGCCCCAAACAATTTGTTCCAAGGTTGTCAGCTAACTCTAGCAATACAATTACATTCCTTGTTATGGAAAAATAATCAACATACAGAACACAATTATTGCAGGAACACCAAACTCATGAATGAAATTCCAATTTTAACCGAAATACTTCCTTGCAAGTTGAAGTAACCATCACACTAAAAGACGGGCCAATGGCCTGGTTGCGGAAGTGTGTGTGTGTTGTACCCACCACTCAGGTTTGATCTCTAGGATGGACACTGTCTTATTTATTCAGAGTACACACGGTACATGTTTAGCGGGAAAGAGCGTGCAAACAATCCATATGGCCCAAAGCCTAGGCAAAATTTCTAGTGTGGTGGACACGAGCACGTGTGTCAGTGTGTGCGAGCGTGTGCCGTGAGTGGGTGGACGTCCTTCATATACTCTCTGAAAAAAACTAACCATCATCACGCTAGAGAGAGAGACTGACAGAATTGGGAGATGACAGGGAGCGCCTCCGCCTTTCGCCAGCACGACTGCGGCCAGAAGTCGGCGATCTCCACCTCTCGGAGGGAGGATCCTGCGGCAGTGGCCGCCCACGCCGCAATGGACTCCCCGGCGGTGAGGTGCAGGTCGTCGGCCTCGTCGACCTCCCCATCTTCCACCCACATCGCGTCATCGGGGTAACCCTGCCCCTCGGACGCGTCGAGCGCGAGGGAGCGGAGGTGCAGCTCGAGGAGCGACGCGAGGTTCCCCGCGGCCGCGCGGAAGGCGGCCCCCCCGGACCCGCTCTCGCGGCGGCGGCGTGCGCGGGCGGCGGCGCAGAGGCGGACGCGGGGACAGTGGTAGGAGGCGGCGAGGAGCGCGCGCGAGGCGAGGCGGCACGACGCGATATCCCCGGCGTCGGCGACGCGGCCGAGCACGTCGGCGACGATCGCCGCCGGGAGGAAGTCAAGGGGGTCGCCGGCCTCTGACATATGGGGACGCTCGGTTCCCCGCAGCGCAGAAGCTGGTAGAAAGATAACCTGCGCGGTGTGCGGTATACTACTCCCTCCTCTATTTTCTCTCGACACATACTAAAAAAGATAATAAAAATTACTAAATTACCCTTAATTATATTTTATTCAATACATGTATATATATATAAATAGTAAATAAAGCTGTATATTTATTAAATATATAAATAAACATCAAACTAATTTTTTATTAAACATAAAATACATCTTGTATTTAGGAATAAGACTATTTAAAAAACAAGTCATGTAAAGTGTAAACTACGGAGGGAGTACTATTTCCGTGTTTCGCTTCACTTGCTTTGCTTCGAAGTTTTTTTACTGCAGAAGCGGAAACGCCAACGAATTTGCAGCCCAATTTCTCGGGCTGGCCCACTTTTGCTCGCTCTGGGCTAAAGACCTAGAAACTCCACCTGCCCTCCTTCTGTTTCTAATTTTCTAGTCCAAAAAATCTACCCAAAACAACTATACCCAGTACAATGCACTGATTCATTATAGCACATAAACAAACCTGCTTTGTATAAGTTTGGAAAACGGAGTTTGCAGATATCTGGTATGTAAGTCCTCTCAACATCTCTTTAATGGTTCTTATTCACCGACGGATGTATTGCCAACAGATGTGTTCACATTATTTACGACACTGACCTGCATTTACAGTACAGGAACATCGGTATTGGATGGACAAAACTTGGAACCAAAATGTCTAATTGGCATAAAAAACCAATACAGTTGCCGCATAGAAGAGCTCTATGTGGATTATACGATTCGCAAATCAAGTAGCTTAAATATCATGTTATCAATACTTATCATCATACATTCAGACTAGTATCGAAACATGAAGGCTCCAATGGCGTACCACTTCAGGTATTTTGTGATATCGTTAACAAGAGGCACCATTAGCTCTGATTTATAACATGATGTCACAAAATTGACCATCACTTCTGGAGCTCCAGTGCTCACATTTCTGGAAACAAAACGGAATGTTTAAAAGTGCTCATCATGCAAAAAGAATTGCTCGAAAGGTAACAAAAAGGTTGAATAATTATTTTGTTTGGGTGGGAACTGGGAAACAACTACATGACTTGTCCCTGCCTTATCAGCTATACTTTATTTTCAATTAAAAAATTATACAGAATGACTTTCTAGATATAAATATATGGTCAAGCAGTTAATGAAGCCAAAGACACTAACTTGAGTAACCATTTAAATACCAAAACCATATTATCTTGCTCTATTGTAAAAGCACTGCGTATCAATTCAATTTATAATTCTGTCTTTGTTTATTTGAGTCCATTCCATCGATATCATTTCATTGTTAAGTTCTAGCAATAAAATTTATTATGTCTAGAACTGTATTGTGCATAAAATTTACATGCATTAAATAACAGATAAAACATCATATTACGAATCAAAATGCAATACAGACATTTAAGTTTTAGCCTTGGAAAATGAGAAACAGCATGACTGATTGAACAAGTGAAACACGATCAGATGGGCCACTACACCTTCCAGTTCTTATCATAAGACGCCTGAGAAACCCAATGTGCATGTGGACATCGTAAGGTGTGTGAGGCCAAGAGCCGGATCCATCCAACTTTCTTGAACAACTGCAAGAACCTATGGAAATTAGCAATTAATCAATTCAACATTCCATCATCTGTAATCAAACACAAAGAACCAATTTGCTATGTACCCACCAATTCAATGATAGTACAGTAACATAATCACAAAAAAAAAGAACAAGCAAACAAACAGTGAACTCCACCACCATCAGTTAACAGGTTGGTCCCAGAAATGCACCCAACCTCATTAACTCCACAACGACTTAGCACTAGCAATGCAATATGGTATAAGCAATCAAGCTTTCAGCCATTTACACAACCACCAAGTTACATAGTTCTAGACTTCTAGTACAGAATGATCATAAGAATTCAACAAATAGCTTTCAACAATATAATTCTGCACATGATCCTAGCAATGCACGTGCATATTTCTCGAATGTAATGTTTAACTCCAATGCACGACCTCATTAATCAGTACCAACAGCAGACGCTACCTAAACCACCCTTATTCTGCAGTTGGGTATTACAAAAATTCACACAAATTAAAAGGCTAAACTTTAACGCTTCAAGTTGACCAACCAGTCCAACCAGAAAAGTACCAATGCACCTATGGTGTACCACCGCACTTCAACATATCTAAAATTTAAATTTAGTATAAACATATTGAATCCAATACATCATGTTTTTTTTTAAAAAAAAAACAAAGCGAATCCAATACATCATCATCGAGCAGTTCATCACCTTATCTGCCTGCTCGCTCTGCAGCAAGCACTTCTCGACATGAAGCACCTTGTCGAAGAACCCTGGTGCGTGCAATCCAAGCGCATAACCATTAGTCTCCCTCTCTTCCCCCCTTCACCACCTCCTCTTCCTGCTCCTCCTTCCACTCCCTTTGCATCCACCTCTTTGTCCCAAAAGAGAACTCCATCTGCAAAGATGAAAACCAAAAAAGGCGTCATCTTTCACGAGAAAATTGATACTTTGCCATCCTATTCGGTGGGCTTCGACAAAATGTCACTCTCTAGAATGACCACTATAAAATACCATACTTAACATTGGCACTTTGATTATTTACCATTTTGAGGGTTTTTTAGGATTCTTAATTATTTTTTAACCATCTTCATATTATTCACTATGAAAAAAGACACATTTGCCCTTGATCAGGATTGCTTATTGCCTTCCATCAGACAACCAGAAGATGCTTTTCTCCTGGACACGAGAGAGAGAGAGGACACGAGAGAGACCGAGAGGGAGGAGGCCCTCCGGCCACCGCGACGGCGACGGCGCCGCCCCTCCCCGGCCGGCCGACCTCGACCTGTCCGCCGTCCTCCGTCACGTGAGCGGACGCACGCAGGAGACCTCGCTGCCGTCCTCCGTCGCTCACGCGAGACCTCGCCGCCGTCCTGCATCGTGGCCGACCTCACCGCATACCCCATCGCCATCCTCCAGCGCGCGCGGAGCTTGAGACCACGGCGCCATTCCTCCTCCGTGTGGAGCCTGTAGCCTCGTCGCCGTCCCCTGCGCACATCTCTGGATGGATATGGAACTACAGAGTATAACATTTTCCAATATTGAGCTTCTTGAGTATAACTGTATAAGAGTGCACACGCAGGATTGTTTGGCGACTGGAGCTTAGTATTTTCAGGAGTCAGCTCTTGTGTGCACTGGATCAATCGACAGAGAACATTAATACCAGGAAGGATTTAAATGCAAAAATCTGAATAATTGTAGCAGGCCAGATCTCTTTAATCTAAATAGCAAACACTGGCATTTTATATTTTTTGGGGATACATTGTTTTCCGAAAAGAAACAATCTACTTGCTAGAAGACTTAGTGCTCAGCATTAGGTAAAGAAAAGTGCATTTCACGGAGTTTAGCTACCACCTAAGCTCTAAGCACTGTTCTAGCCTGGGTTGTGGGCAGGAGAACAAGCAAATCCTGACCAAGGACAAATGTGTCTTTTTCTATAGCAAATAATCTGAAAATGGTTAAAAAATAATTAAGAATTAAAAAACCCTCAAAATGGCAAATAATCAAAGTGTCAATGTTAAAAGTGGCATTTTATAGTGGTCATTTTAGGGAGTGGTATTTTATCGAAGCCCACCGAATAGGATGGCAAAGTATCAATTTTCTCCATCTTTCACACACAAAACACTTCCTAAACCCCCCCTGCACACCCAAACCTCATCGCATGGCACGATGGGCTTAAGGATGAAATCGTGCCCCGAGGTCTCCAAGTTCTTGGGATTAAACTTGCCGAAGTTTACCAGCAAATCGCGAACCTGGAGGTACTTGTGGATTTGCGCAGCGTACGCGAGTGACAGGGTCTTGCAGCCGCCGCAGTCAGCGGCGAGGGGTCAGGGGGCCTCGACAGTGTCATGGTGGGGCTCGAGCGTCCTGAGCTTGGAAGCCTCGGCGAAGGCGCCGCGGCGGAGGCGGCGGACGCGGGCGAGGAGGCGCTCGCCGCCGGGGAGAGCGCCGTCGCAGTGCAGGACGAAGGTGGAGCCGGTGACCTTGCAGACGCCCTTCCCCTTGAAGGCGAGCGTCCCGCAGGTTAGCTCGAGAGTCTCGCCGCGCTTAGGAAAATAGCCCTTGCGGGGTGGGGCCGGCGGCTGCTGGGGTGGGGTGGGAGTAGGTGCAGGAGCTTCCGGAGCAGCGGCCGTGATGACGAGGAGGCGGCAGCGGCCACCATGAGGGCGGTGGGTGCGGCGCGGTGTGGATGGCCGTTGGACGGTGGAGATGGCGCGGCAGAGAAACCGAGGATGGCGGTGACGGTGGAAAGTACTCTGTCCAACGGGCCCACTTGCCAGTCAGAAAACCACGCAAGGCGCAGTTTGCAGCATGAACCCTGATCAAACTTATATACCATATCCATAACCCTGCTAGAACAGCAAATCGTAACCTACTAGACTAGGTGACAAGATTATTGTCAAGGTTGTTTTAAAGGGCGGCATGATTCATCATACATAGAACACCCAAAATCTTAGAAAACATGGAGTTCATAAAAGAAAAATCACTCGTATGCACGCATAGGCAAAGTGCCCAACTAGAAGAACTAGTTAATACTTGTACAGTTGTACTGTAAAACATCACCAAACACACGATTATTTTCTATGTTATCTCTTCCATCTCCCCTACATTTCTTTATAACTTAACCTTCCTCTTTCACTCCAAACAAATCCACCTCCTCCTAGGACTCAATGGCGCATCCTCTTCACGAGATGCCATGCTATTCTAAGATAGGGAGAGGGTGTGGGGGAGCATGTGGTGTAGTGATGGGTGCACGACTTGTAGCATGGTGTGAGGCAGCATGGCCACTGCTCAGAGAGGGCAAAAGGATGGTGTAGATTTGATAAATTTTTGTAGCTATTTTCTTTTTACAATTTTTCGTTTGCGTTTGGGAAACATGTAGTGATTTGTTTTCTAAAAACATATAGATGATTTTTTTTATAGCTGTGGTTGTTTTATGAATTTTTTATTTACCTTTTTTAATACATCAGATGGTTCTACGTATTTTGTATTATTCTATGTGGTTTTATATGACTTGACATTATAGTGCCTTCCAAAAGGTCCGGGTTTATTTCACAGCCTTGGGTCTAGAAACGGCATAGAAAAGAAAAAAGAACGACCATGTATATCACAGGACTATATCACACATACTTTTTTTTCCCTGTTTATCACAATCAGGGCTGTAGAAATCCCCATTACTGATCCGTAGGCATAGTAACGCAATACTTTTCCAAGTCGAAAGAAACAATATTTTTCCAACGACGAAACGGACATAACCAGGTTTTACAGGTACGTCAATGCAAAGATACGTAAATTTGCCTCGCCAAACTTCCGATGGCCCTAGGCCCACAAGAAGGCCCAAGCCCACGCCGCACCGCATCCCAATTAGCACTCCTCGCCCTAATTTTCAAACGGGCCAACTTACATATACCCCCCTGGAACCGCACCCACCTCGCAAACCGGCCCTTCACCCGTCCCCTGCTCCCTTCTCCTGCCCCTGCTTGTATCCTGCGCCCGCCAAGCCGCAAGCAACACAACCGGCCACCACGCCCGCTCGCCGCCGTCTCTCCCTCTCCGATCCAGCCCCGCTGCGCAGAAACCCTAGAACCCTAGCCCCAGGTAGCCCCCTCGCTCTCCTTCTCGCGCCACTCGCCTGGCGGACGCGCTGCGGCGGGAGCCCGACCAGGCCGCGGCCGCGCGGCGCTCTCCGCTCGCGCGATTTGGCCCAGATCCGAGGCAGGTGAGCTTCGTTCAGTAATTTCTTGTTGGAATTTTCTCGGGGAGGTTGATGTAATCTCTGATGAGATGGTTTCGGTCGCGGGTGGGCTCTCGGGTTGGGAAGCCGTGGGTTTTTTTTTTTTTTTGCGGTGGTTTTTGGGCGGTTTTGTGGGAATTTGCGGCTTTTGCCGCCGTTTATGGTGTTTTCTTGGTCTCCCCGAGTAGATGTTTGCTTGATCTTTTGCAGTTTTTCCTCTCTCGTGGTTTGGTCGCGTTGTGAGGTTTTTGGTTTGGAGGTTTCGAGTTTTTTTGTTGTTGTTGCTTGTGGAGAAGATTCGATGGGGAATTTGATGCCTGTGAGCTGCAGTTTTCGATGGTTTGTTCTCTCTGAGCAGATATTTGCTTCGTTCGCTTGGATTTCTTCTCTCTGAGACGATTCCGTTGCCTCAAGTTGTTTGTGCGCTTGGAACTGAGAGATTTCTGGGCGTTCGTCGTGTCGTTTCTGCCGCGAGGATTCTGGCACGAATTTTTGTGAGATTGCTCGTGCGTTGTGATCTCCGATGAGATGTTTGCTCGGTTTCGTTTCTTGTATCTTCTGTTAAGATTTTGGCTTGGATTTTGATTGTCTGCCCTCTTTGAGTTGTGCTGCGGTGGAGTGGGAATTTGGGGTTCCATGTAGCTGCTCCCTTTGGCGTCAAAATTTTCCTCTAACCTCTCTGATTTGGTATCTGCTGCAGAATTTCTCTCTTTTGGTTTGGGGATCCGTAATGCCGTTATCTACTCGCGGATCTTATCTAACTTGGTTGGATACGTTGCTTCGAACAAGCAAAGGTTTTTCGTTATCGGGTCGGCAAAATTCCATTTTTTTCGTAAGAGAATTCCCTGGAAAGTTTTTTCTTTGTTGGATGCGGATGGAGCAGCAGTTGATCTTCCCTGAGTTTTGGATTTCTTGCATTTCAGTTTGATCGGTTTGTGGATTTTGGAGGCACCTTGCTACGACATTCAAAGTTTGTGCGGAAAATGTCGAGTGAAGTTTGTTTCTTTTGCATCGGTTGTGTGAAGTCTGGAACTCCGGATTTTTCTAATGAAATCCACTCTTTTGGATGGTTTCTTATCGTTTATGAAGCCGATAACTTTATTTGCTTTAATCTGATTACTAAATGGATTGCAGAAAGAGGTGTTATTATTTGATCCTTTTCACTGCGTATGTGAATTTTGGAGTAGTACTACAAGACTACCATCCTTGTTCTCTTTACAGCTCGGTGATCTTAGCTTGTGTTGGGATTTGGGAACATGTATAATTTCCTTTTATTTCTTTGAGTAATAATGTGGAACGTTTGAAGGCGGGAGGAAATTAGTTTTCTGTGTAATTTATAGCCGAATGTATATAGGCATTAAGTGTGCGCGCGCGCGCGTATATGTGTGTGTGTGTGTTATATAGCATTAAGTGTCTTTGTGTGGGCACATGACTCTCTGTGTCTGTGTGTGTGTATGTGTTAACTTTTGCATTACTGAGCTTGCATCTGTGGTTTGCAGCAATATTTGTTTGATCACAAGTCAAGGACGATTTTAATGGGTCCAGCAAAAGGTTCTCGAACAATCACCAAGATCACAATAAAAGGACATGAGGATCAACAGCATCGCGAGGATCCAACTAGTTCAAGCAAGGTTAAACTAAAAGTAAGATATATGAAGATTTTATGATAGGTAGATTTAGATGGTGACCAGTAATTGTAGCGCCACATTTTCTTAAAATATCATCGTGCTCTGCAATAATGTGTTATTCACTTGTTCTCTGTCTCTTTTACTAAAATGTTTTTATTTCGCAGAAGAGGAAAATGTCAGACTTAGGTCCCCAATGGAGCAAGGATGAGCTTATGCGATTTTATGAAGCCTACCGGCGACATGGAAAAAACTGGAAAAAGGTTTGGTTTTCAATTTTCTGTTTCTCTTTGGTTTTTCTTCTTTCCCAAGTATCTTTTGAGGCATAATGAGAAAGCTGTTTGTTGACTCTTTGCAGGTCAGCGCAGCAGTGGGTGGCAAATCAGCAGACATGGCAGAAGCTCTTTACAGTGTGCATCGGGTGAGTTTATGTTCTAATGTTAATATGTCCTAGCTGTTTGGAAAATTTACCATCTTGCATCCTCTACTATTTACTGGTTTTGACAAACCAAAATAATAATTTGCTTATACAGACTGGACATCATATTGCAGAAATAATATTAATCTGGATGTTCATGTTTCAATGAATATTGAATATCTGGTTCTAGTATATAGCTCAGCTTGCAGTCATGTTACACACTATGATCTTTGTTTAGATCGACATGGTTTAATCTGATAAGCCACCTTAAAGTATTTACGGATTGGCATTTCTTGTTGTAGACTTTCTTATCTCTTCCAGAACGTGAAGGAACTGCCATGGGATTTATTGCATTGGTGACTGGTCATCACAATGTTGTGGTAAGCTTATGATGATTTACTTGTGTGTTGAATGTTCTATTGATTGTTTAGTTCTAGTTTTGGACATGTCAAATTGCAGTTTTTGCCATAGACAAAGACAAGTTCTATTATATAACTCTACAGTGATGAATGATACTAACCTTGAAAATAACAATCAATCTGGAGTGGCTTGGAACATTGCAACGATTGCATCGTAGTTCATACTTTGTAGGCTCTGAAGTATGTTTTTGTAAAAATGGGTGATTATCCATAGGTTGGGGAAGGAAATACAACATGGAAATATACGTGTTAAAGCAAGAGAATGAATGATAATGCTTGATAAGGAGGTTAACCTAGTTTCTGAATTTTGACTAGCATGAAGCCCAATCAATACTTTCTCAATGGCAGGATGAATTCCCAAGTCATAAAGAAAGTGATCAAACGGTTAGAACATCTGGGAAGACACAGAACTGTGGAGAAGCTGCACAACAGAAAGAGAATGAAGCACCTCACCCTCACCACTCCTATCATGGAAGAAGAATTTCTAGATGTTCATCTTCTTTCAGAAAAAGATACTATGGAGGCAAGTATTGTATGGCAAATATGTTATGTCCTTTCTTTCTTTCTTTCTTTCTTTCTTTCTTTTGCCTTAATCATCTTTCAGCTGCACTCAAAATGAAATTTAAAAAGAATAGATCAGGAAACATTTTCATTGGATAATATCATATTCTGTTGGCTTCATAGTTTTGATCATTTTCATAGGAAAATATCATATTCTGTTGTCTTCATAGTTGTGAACTTGTGATAACTTTTGTGTGTGTTTTCAGAACTTGTCAGGAACATCCAAAGTCATCCTGTTGGGAGACGTACTCCTCGTGTACCAGTTATAGTTCCTGCAGACATCAATGCTACTGACGATGCCACACCAGAAATTAAAAACTCTGTCAGTTCTACAAAAAAGGCTAATGAAGAGATCAATAATGATGGCACTATCTTTGCAATGAATGGGTGCTCTCCTGATAGAAGTTCTGGAATCACGGAAGCAACTAAGGTTGTTCAAGGTCAGACTTTCTTGGAAACCAAAGGAACTGGAGACACAGAGATATCTCAGACTCAGCAACAGTTGAAAAAGAGAAGAATTGAGCTCAGCATGGATGAATGTCAGACCAATAAAATTGAGCATGAAACCACGACAGTGGCTAGAGAAGGGAATAACTTTCCAGATTATCAGAGACTTAGCGAGTTATTTTCTCCAGGTATTTTTCACAATGATTTTGGTTGTTCCCCTGTCATTGGTGACAAACTCATTATTTGCCCTTATTCCTCCAAATATATGAGTTTCCAGTTCCATTTCCTGTTTATAGGGCTAGACAGTTGTTGCTCTGCTATTGTCATCATATACAACTTATCCATCAGATTTGCTTTGTCACTTTCTTCTGACTGCCTTCTTGGCCATATTTGGAAAGCTTGAGCCTGTGCACACACCCCATAAGCCCTTGAGCTTGGGCATGAGGATTGGGAAAAGTCTGTTTCAACTTCTTAATAGCTAATGCAATTATACAAATAGAGCTTAAGGTCACTCAAAGCTTATGGCAACTTTTTGCTCAAAATCAAGATCTCACAGGCACGCCCTTTGTTAGTTTCTTCAATTTTATCTCTCTTTAAATATTGACGAAGACTTCTATCTGAAATTTAAAATCATGGATGGAGTTTATGTGAGTTTTAGATAATATTATAACGTTTCTAAATTGACCTAAGAAAATGGACCGGTTAATGCCACTATTTATTTTTTTTTAAAGATAAAGGACACTCAAACTCCTGGTTCCCATACATAGAAAACCAAAAGAAGTCTTATGGTAACTTGTCGCCCCACTACCAGTGAAAAGGTAAAAAAGGAAATCTGGCACCAAATCATTAGAGAGCCATTAGATGACCAATAAAATACAGCCTAAGTAAGAACACATCCATAATATTTGATTAATTATCCATCAAGTTAATATCTTCTGCTACCTAATTGCTGTTCAATGGAGTTTCCTTGTCATATGTGATTGGGAAAGGCATCTACTTCTTCTTCAGTTGACTTTGTGGGCCTGTTTTTTGGGCTGTATGTTAGATTGGATTGAGAGGGAGAGATACTGCAAATATTGTGATTGTTGTATTAAGCCTCGGGGGCGGTATATATAGTGTACAAGGTAGAGGAGATAAGGAAGGACTCGATACAAATCAATTCTATCCTATTTTATCTCTAACTACCATATACTCTAATACCCCCTGCAGTCTAAGCGTGAGCGACGCGGACACTTGGACTGGAGAAGAAACCGACAAGAGGACTCAACACGATGATAGCCCTTTGTGCCCAAGTCGATGTAGCCAAAGCAACGGAAGCGAAGAAGTCGTGGTCGAGGTAGCCGTCGTGAGGTAGCCGTGGTCGTCTGATACAAAAAGACGGTGCGATGACGAGTAGCCGCCGCGCGCGCGAGAAGGCACCGAGAAGTGGTCACGACATGCGGATGACGCCGTTAAACCGGGTTGCGCGAAGAGAGTGCGTCGTGAGACGAAGACGGTGACGCGATCGAGGCGATCGTGGAGGAAGATGACGCCGAAGAGCCGATGTTGTCGAAGCCGTCGAGGACGAGACGTCACAATGGGTTTGCCAGGCCCAAGGATGAATCGGGATGAAGCACACAACAGTGTTGCCAATACCGCGCGGGCGAGGGAGGGACCACCATGAACCATGCGCCACTGTCGGAGGAGACTAGCAGAGAAGGCCTCCAAGACGGTCACGACGCAAGAACGGCGTAGAAGGAGAAGTGCTGGTGCAGCTCGCAGTTGCTGGAGAAGAACGAAATGTAGTCAAGGAAGATACGGTGACACTGGCGATGAGGCATGGTGGACGAGGACGAAGGCGACGTAGAGGGACAAACGGCCTGGAGCGGCTACATCGGTCGCTAAAGGACGAGCAGCTGGACCACCGGCCGAGAGCGGCAACGGTGACAGCTGGAGGAAGACACGGCGGCAATGCTCGATGTAGGCGAAGAAGATCCCGAGTGGCTGATGTTGACGGCGGTGAAGACGACAAGAGCAGCGACGCTGCGGCTAGACGGGGCGACACATGTGCAACTCCAAGTCGGCAAGCGGCGGGGTCCATTGGCGATGCGGCTGCTGCGCGGGGAGGCGCTGTCAACGCCGCGGCAACGGTGGACATGGACCACGGCGACAACACTACGGCCGAGGAGGCGACGAGTGGCATCCCAAAGCTTGATGGCGGCGCCAAGATGATCCATCCGGTTGTCGCGGCCGTGACGCTCGATCGGGTGATCAGCCGAGGTGAGCGCGAGCGCGGGGCGACGAAGACGTGGCCGCTATGACGAGTCGAGACGGTGTTGTCGTGGGCGACGGATCGAGACGATGTCGACAAGCGGCGGTGGGTGGCGCAAACCCAATCTCGATCGGAGAAAAAAACACGAGACTGCCGCCGGCGCGCCGCGCCCACGCTGAGCCGGCGGCCGTCCTCCTCCGGAGCACGCGCGCGCGCGCGGCGACGTGAAGACGCAGGCTAAGGAGCTGCGACGCGGCGACGGCGAGAGGGCGTACTCCCGCGCCAAGCAATGCGCGGCGAAGGAGACGCCGGCCGTGAGGCGACCAGTGCGAAGTCTGCGCGCCGTGGCGAGGTGCGAGAGCACGCATTGCGATCGCCGGCGCGCGGGCGGCAATTTGGCTTCCATTACGCACAATCTTTGTACGGGATGTCATGGCTCGCTACTACAATTATCAAGTAAATTGCAACAGGCCAACAATGCATAAAAAAACGATGATTGGCTGCCCCTGGGAGGATCGGCGTCCACTCCCGGGGGCAGCGACGGCGGAAGCGTGAGCGGCGCGCTAGAACGCCCGCTCTGATACCATGTTAGATTGGATTGAGAGGGAGAGATACTGCAAATATTGTGATTGTTGTATTAAGCCTCGGGGGCGGTATATATAGTGTACAAGGTAGAGGAGATAAGGAAGGACTCGATACAAATCAATTCTATCCTATTTTATCTCTAACTACCATATACTCTAATACTGTAGCTTATAGCTTTTGGCCATAATGCAAGCACTCGTGCGAACGAACCGAAAGCCGATAAGCCGTTTTGAAATGGCGGTGGAGAAGTTGTCTCATTTGTTTGTTCAATTGAAGTTATAAGCCATAAGTTGAAATAAACTGAAAAGAATATACCATTGGTACTGAAGATTAATCAGCAATACAAAACATTTAACTGCTGTTGTTTGCAGATGAGATGTTGGTCTTAGATGTATTGGAGAGTCTGGTGACTGTACCCAGTAAAGGGTCACAGCCCAAGATTCCTTCAGGTCAGTCATATTTTATCATATCTACTAGTTCGTCTTGTTTGACATTATATGTTATTCAGGAGTGTTGATCATTGCCTATGCTTCTGTTATTCTCATGTACCGATCCAGGTACACTTGAAAAGAATAATTCTGCGTTATCTCACAAAAGGGAGGAAGGGCCTTCTCCAGTTGATCAATCTAAACAAGGGAAGCAAGTTAGTGAATGCAGTGCTTCCAAGACTAGGGAGAAAAAGAGAAAGAAGTTATTAGATGAAGAGGTAAGATATTGTGAATAGTGAACTATATGTTGTATGTACAATCTGAATCCAAATTTGGAAGATCCCAATTAATTTGGTTGATTGATGCCCATTTTCTAATTTGAGTCAACTATTTTCCCTGGCAGTGTAATGATTTTCTTCGGGGGGCGGGGTTTAACTGAACTATTGTAATTGTACTTAATGTTTTCATGCTCATGCTGTCAGTGTTCACACTTTGATAATTCTTCAATTAGACGCTACCATTCTTGCATTTTTCAACTTTAGTTTGTCACTGCATCCCATTAAGTTCATAAAATTCTGGAAAGTTATTCCTTATTTGTTTCTTATGGGGCATTTTGATCAATATATGTCCACTATCTCATGTTTATTCCTTTGAAGTGCACCTTAAATATCAGTCAACATTGATGTTGTATGTGTGAAATCTAAACACAAGTGAAATGGTAGATGCCAGTCATCTTACGAGCCATTATCCACCAGAGTAAAAATGACACGGGGATTTATACAGGTTCGGGGGTCCGAGAAGACTGCCCTACTCCTATTGGTTAGCCAACGGGGACTACCTCTGGGGAGCGAATCCTGAGGGCTCACCAATTTAAATATGCTTTTTATTGCTCAAGAGAGCTTCTACAAATAAGAGATACATAGGGTATTTATAGGCTTTTGCGCCTATACAAATTACAGGAATACCCTTTCATGAGATAATTAGCCCAATGGTACAAGCGAGGGGTATTGCTGTCTTTTCTAGATAAAATTGCAATTCTTCGATCTGTACGTAGGTGTCTTCCGCAGAGCGGGCTCCATTAGTGGAGCAATGAATTATTCCCTCAACAATTGATGTGTTCTCCAGTCCAGTATTAATCTCTTCAGTTAGTCTGATGACAGTTCTCTTTTGTCATACTTTTTTCACAGATGCCGGTTGAAGAACAAAACATTTCTGGTAATAATTTAGTTTTACCCGAAGCACGCCAAGTTAATACCACTGAGCGTCCCTCCTCCTTGAACTCTGACTCTGAAAGAGGAGCAATAGATTTGCCTGAATCAACTGCAAATATTTCCGCTGAAGTATGCCCTGATGCGCCAATGGAAATTAAGCCTAAAATAAATATGTCAAGAAGGAGCAAAAGAAAATCCAAAATACAATGCAGAACAAAGTTAAATATGTTGTCAAGAAGGAGCAAAAGAAAATCCAAAATACAATGCAGAACAAAGTATGTCTCTTGCAATGAAGGTGCAGATAATTTACAGGTACAATGATAATTAATCAATACTGCAGATTCAGATATGATACATGGTAGACTTTTCTCCTAACTCTGAATTTTTTCAGGCAAGAAAATTGCTGCATTGCTTGTCATCTAAATCACTTCGTAGATGGTGTGCATATGAGTGGTTCTACAGCGCAGTTGATTATCCATGGTTTATGAATAATGAGTTTGTGAGCTACTTGGATTTTGCAAGACTGAGCCATCTGTCAAGGCTGACTCGATATGAGTGGAGCATAATACGAAGGTATTAACGAGAAAACCTTGGAGGTTCTAGCATTGGTTTCTTTTTTATTATCATTTTGTAGATGTTTTGTTTCTTTGCGCTATACACTGAAATAATTTTTACCTGCAGTTCTCTTGGCAAACCTCGACGCTTTTCTAATCATTTTCTGGAAGAAGAGAAAGAAAAACTTGAGGATTATCGCGAAAATGTTAGGAATTACTATGCTCTATTAAGTAATGGTTCTGAGAATTCTCTACCAGCAGACCTAGCTAGGCCATTTTCAATTGGTCAGAAGGTCATTTTTCGTCACCCAAGTACCAGAGAACTTTGTGATGGTAAAGTGGTGATGATGGAGCGGGATTGCTACAAGGTCCAGTTTGATAGGCCTGACCTTGGTGTTGATACAATAAAGGTATGTATTTGATATTTTAGTTTCTTTTAACAATTAGTGATATGCTTGTCACATTGTGTAGACAATTAGGAATTTTCTCATAGTAAGTGTGACATCTCTCTATGGCAGAAGAGTTCAGCCATTAATTTTTCACTATATGCGGGAAGAATAATCTTTTGTAGTCGTTGTTTAAGCTCGAATCATCTAGTTAGGGAGTGCAGAGGAGAAATTAGATGCATTTATTGCTTCTCTTATGGTCACCGGGCCCGCTTTTGTGTTAAACGAAGAATTAACTTTCAGCGTGTGTGGGCTGCCAAGCCCAACAAGCTCTCCTCGGGCACAGTTTTCATTAAAGATGGAATTGAAAAGCCTCCCCCCATCCATTGGTCTTTAGGGCCTGATGCAGCAAATAACCCTTTGCCTTCCCCTCTTTCGCAATCTGTGACCCTCTTCATTCCCCCATCCTTCCGGGAACTTGTTCACAAACAATCAAAACAATCGGTTCCTCCTCCTTCCTCTGCCAAAGACACACAACGTTCAACCCATAATGGCAAACTTTGCTATTGATCCAAGGCGTTTCTTTCCTAGTGCGATGATCCCGAAGATGGTGGGGTTCACAGCGGGCTAGGTGCACCGTGCAGTATCTCGGAGGAATTGCCAAGAGTCATGAGGATCATGCTATTGCCATCACTGAGGCCCAACTCTCTTCGGCTCAACAGCTCCAATTCATGTATCTGACCAAGGATTACATTGAGGTTGAGGTACGGAAAAATGTCCTTTTCTTTGCTCCACACCCGCATGGTGTCGGAATTTACCAATTAGGCAACCCATGTCAAAGAGATACCCTAATTGCCACCAACCCACACTGGATAGGAGGTCTTGAATTCCGTTTTGTGAAGCATGATGAGGCTCCAATGAATATGCGTAGGTCACCATATACTAGAAAAAGTTGGCTTCTACTGCTTGGTTATCCGCTTGATTTCAAAGATCCTTTGTTTTTGAAGCAAGTCTGTAGTAGTTTTGGTCAGCTTTTGTTTTGGAATTCTAATGATGTTCTCGGTCTCGAGTGTTAGTCAAAGTTCGATTAATGACCTCAAGATGTTCCCGAGCTCGTAATCAAGCATGGTAAAGAGTTCAATGGAGCTGGTCGCTCTTGGACTCTCTGTATATGTCTTCAACTCGAATTTGCTTGACGTTGAGCGGCGGATGAAGAGGATCCACCTGCCCACAATGGCAATCCACATCCTTTTGAGGGTCCGGTGGTTCTGGAGAAGCCGAGAATATAGTTCGGATGGTGATCAACTCATGGCGCAACTCATTGAAGACAATCGAATCAAGGGTCATGGAGGAAGATCGGGGATCGGTAGTTTTGGGTGTTGCGACCTCATCTTCATCTCTCGCACTCTTCTTCAACACGACAGGTATCGATAGAGAGGTCAACATTGATAACCAGATGGCAGTGCAGGACTCCATGATGATCAATCAAGTTGAAGCTGTCCAAAATCACTTGCAAGTCACCCTGAATCAGACAACTATTTCAGTCAACACAACAGTTCCTATCAGAATCAATGACAGCTTTATTAGTCCGCCGAAAGCCAGCGCACATAGAGCAAAGAGAGGCTATCACAAAATTTCTTGCTTGATGGTGAGGCGCTTAATGGTCAATTTCGGTCCTTCCATCTCAGGCTTCCTCATAAAAGTTGACCTTGCTGCTCTAGGATTTACACCTTTCAATATTGCTGTCAACATCCTAGATCAGAACAATATGGGTGGCCCCTCGTGCTCTAAGCTCTGCTTCAAAAGCCGAGATTGCTCACCGAATCGCTACTTTGTTGCAAGAACGAGTA
Organism: Dendrocalamus sinicus; assembly: GCA_036346575.1. NCBI lineage: Eukaryota > Viridiplantae > Streptophyta > Magnoliopsida > Poales > Poaceae > Dendrocalamus > Dendrocalamus sinicus. The sequence continues at coordinate 4,866,362 of CM070642.1, forward strand.
GCTCAGATCGAGCCTTTCTTGTTGGAGCCACCGCTTCCTCTTGATCAAACTCGCACAAATCACCAAGGTGTATTACGGAAGAAAGTTCAAGAACAAGAGTGGTAGTTTTGAAAAGCAAACTATCTGATGGAACATCCTCGGGAATATTGGAAAAATCTTTGGAAGTACCAGAAAACATCCCCATTGAGACCACGCGACAGTTCTAGCAAGAGTGATAACTCTAAGACACGAAAAGGAAGAGCAATACTCCCGCCACCACCGTAAAGCTTAGAAGGAGCCCAAGATTCTTAGAAAAGCTTGCTGGACACAAGCTCTTTGTCATTCCCATTGGGAAAACGTCTACGAAAACAAGATCAAAGGCAAGAAGGTCAAGCCCGGACTGATCTGCTGGGTAACATCTTGCTTTCTCCCGCTACAATGCTTCAATTCCCTAGTCTATCGACTATTGCCAAGCATTCGATATGGGTACTGCTTTCCTCAAATTCCTGTAATTGAACTACGTGTCGCCACCAAACTCTGCTGCATTCCTCCTTCGGAGGTGACAACCGAGCTCCTCCTTGTCTCGTGCTCGAGGATGTAGCGAGCGAGAGCGTGATTGGCGATCAAGATTAGTCTGTCCCAATGCATTGGTGTCTTTTCAGTCCTTTCTTTGTCAGGGAATGCCCTGCTCTTTTTTGTTGTTTTGAACATCCTTTTGGTTGGTTATGTTGGTCGCAGTCTATCTTTTATGGTTGCTCTGGAACAATTAGTGGTTACTTCATAATCTTGTTATCAGATGATTGGTGGTTTCTTCTAACTGTGCCTGCTGTGCTTGATGTTCTATGGTGGATGTTTGCAACCCTGTACATTGTTTCAGCGCCTTTCTCAACTACCATTGCTCTATTTGTTTTAAGACCTAACTTGAAGGGTTTTTTCTTAGTTCCCTCTGGGCTAAGAATTTTCTGTTGTTCTCAATCATGTCCCTATGAGTGACATAGCTATCAAAGAATAGCTCGGACAACGATCCAAAGAAGAAACTGGAATATCCTCAATTGGAACATTAGAGGTATCAACTCGTAAGATAAATGCTCTGTGTAAAAGAAAAGATTGATGAAAGTGCTTGTGCAATTTTACGTATTCAAGAAACTAAAAGGGATCACTTTGACCACTCCTTCCTCAAAAAGTTAGCCCCTAAGCGCTTCAATAAATATGTTTTTCTCCCTCCAATGGCGCTTCTGAGGCATTCTCATGGGATGGAACAGTTCCATCTTTAAAGGTGAAGTCATTGAAGTCAACAAATTCTCCATCACGGTTAACTTTTCCTCCACCCACAATAGTCATAGCTGGACCTTAACCACGGTTTATGGTCCTTGCCAAGGGCCCAAAGAGATGAGTTTGTTCAATGGCTCAATAACTTGCATATTGATGATGAGGTCAATGGATCTTTGGTGGGTGATTTTAACTTCTGATCTCTCTCGAGGAATAAAAGTGGTGGTAACATGAATGATATTATGATTTTTAATGAAGTCATCGACAATTTGGGTCTCACTGAAATCCCCTCAAAGGAAGAAAATTCACATGGAGCAATATGCGAATGATCCTCTGGAACAATTAGATTGGGTTTTCACCTCTAATTGGATTTACGATTATCCGAACACTCTCCTTCTTCCAATGTCCAGCCAACTTCGGATCATATCCCCGCAAGATCCAAATTGGCACCACCATCCCAAAAGCCCATATCTTGAGTTTGAAAATTACTGGGTTGATCACCCGGTTTCATGGAACTAGTCAAAATTGTGTGGGCTACAAATGTCGATGCCTCGAATAGTGCTACTAAAATCACAACAAAATTCAAACTTCTGGGTGCCCTCAAAAATGGAGCAGAAATTTATCAAATCTTAATAGGCTTCTCGAATTTGCAATGGCACTCTAGAAATCTTAGATGTCCTTGAGGAACAAAGGGCTCTTTTTATTCAAGAAAGCAATTTCAGAAAGATCTTAAAAGCCCACATTCTCAGTTACACACTTCAAGAAGGAATATTGGAAGAAGAGGTATCTTGTGAGATGGACTAAATTAGGAGATGAGGAACAAAATTTTTCATGTTGCATACTCTGACGAAAGATATAGAATTAACACTATCACCGTTTAATCTCTAAAGATGGTCATCCTGTTCTGAAACATAATGAAAAAGCACTTCTTCTTGATGACTTTAGAAAGAGAATGGGCAGCTCTTCTAACCCAACAATGCAGTACAACCTCACTCAACTAATTCAAACAAGAGAAGATTTGGATTCTCTTTCAAGGCCTTTCTCCACCATTGATATTGACAATGTCATAAAGCAAATGCCTCCGACAAAGCCCGAGACCGGATGGTTTTAATGGTTTTTTCTGAAAAAATGTTGGGACATTATTAAAGAAGACATCTACACTCTTTGCTTTGACTTCTTCAATGGCACTTTGAACTGGAAGCCATTAATAGCTCTTACATCACTCTAGTCCCCAAGGTGCATAATCCCACAAGTGTTAATGACTTGAGCCAATCTCTCTGTTGAATGGCGTTCTCAAAATCATCACAAAACTCTTGGCTAATAGGCTTGACAAGAATAATACCCTTGATTCACACCAATCGGTATGGTTTCATAAAAACAGACAATTCAAGATTGTTTGGCACGGGCTTATGAGTACATCTATCAATGTCAACATTCCAAAAAGAAATTGTCATCCTAAACTGGACTTTACAAAAGCGTTTGATACAATTGAACACAACACTATTTTGTTGATGATGAAGCACTTGGGTTTTCTAACCAATGGATTGATTGGATAAAGAGAATTCTTGTTTCGGTTCTTCCTCCATCTTGCTCAATGGTGTCCTGTGCAATCATTTTCATTGTCGAAGAGGGTTAGACAAGGATCCTCTGTCCCCACTTCTTTTGTGCTTGCTGTGACCTTCTTCAATGTATCATCAATCAAGCTTATCATCAAGGTCTCTTTGAGCTGCCTTTACCCTCTTATGAGCAAGACCAATTCCCAATTGTTCAATATGCAGATGACACACTCCTAGTTTTGAAAGCCTCTCGAAGGAGCTATTTACTTTAAAAGGGTCTTTGAATCCTTTGCTCATCAACTGGACTTGAGTTAATTACAAGAAATCCTGCCTTGTCCTCTAAACCTCTCTTTAGAAAGGGCTCACTTCTAGCCGAGTTTTTGGCTGCAACTGAGTCCTTGCCTTTCACCTATCTGGGATCGCGATGGGTACTACAAAGCCCAGGATAGAGCACTTTGGTTCCATCATGAGTAAAACAGAAGGAAGCTCTCTTCCATCTCAAATTTTTGACTCACGCAGAAGACTTCAACCAGTTAATCTGTCCTCTCTTCATTGCCCACCTTTGCCATGTGTTCTTTGCAAGTTCTGCAGCAGTTCTTAGTTATATTGATAGAGCAAGACAGCCTTGCCTTTGGAGAGGATCTGAATCCAATGCCAAAATAAAGCCCTTAGTAGCTCGGGAAAAATGCTCAAAACCCAAAAACAAAGGAGGGTGGGGATCATCAATCTCAAAACCTGAATAAAGCACTTCTTCTCAAGCATTTGGACAAGTTCTACAACAAAAAAGATATTCCTTGGGTCAAATTGATATGGAATGCTCACTATCCTCAGGGCCAAGTTCCCCATGCATCTACTGATAGAGGATCCTTTTGGTGGAGAGATGTTCTGAAACTTTGTGTTCTCTTCAGGGGTATTGCTAAGTGCAAAATTGGTGATGGTTCCACGGTTCTTTTTTGGTCTGATCTTTGGAATGATAATATTTTGCAAACCAAGTTCCCAAGACTTTTCTCCTTTGCAAGGCACAAGAATATCTCTGTGGCCAAGTTCTGGCAAATAATTCATTGGAGGCTCAATTCTACCGCTCTCTCTGAGCAAGCCTTCAGAGTTCCAAAGCCTGCAAGATTTCATCCAAGTTCTACAAGTCAATCAAAATTCAAAGGATTCTTGGCAATACATCCGGGAAGCAAAGTGTATTCTTCCTCAAAGTTTTATAACCTTCCTATAAGAACATACGGCCTCCTGCTCCCTTCCTCTGGATTTGGAAGTCTAAATGTTGCAACAAGCTCGAGTCTTCTCTTGGTTGCTCTTTATGGATAGATTAAATACAAGAAATATATTGAGAAGGAAAAAGCAAAAGCTTGAAGGCAATAATTATAAGCTGTGTTCTCTGCAGTAACAATTTTGAGGAAACTACTTTCCATCTTTTCTTCACTGTCCTTTAGCCAAACTTCTTGGCAGCACCTTGGAGTTAATTGGGATTTCACAAGAGAATTTTTCGAGATGATGCAACAGCTAAAGCCCAATTTCAGAACCCCTTCTTCATGGAATTCTTCATCATTGCGACATGGCAAATTTGGAAACAAAGGAATAATCTTATCTTTGATAGAAGTCGGCCTTCTTTTTCCTCTTGGAAGAACTCTTTCGTGAAGAAGCTAAGCTTCAGCACATAGGTTTAATGATGTTAAGAGTCCGAGTTCCTCTCTGTATAGCTCCTCTAGCCTAGTTCTCCATTCTTCCCAAGACTTGCTCCTTGTATACCTCCTTCTTCTTTGTTGTGTTTCCTTTGTTTTGTGTTGTCTCTTTCTTCCTGTTTTATCTTAATAAAATTCACAGTGGGGGCTTCCCCTGCTGTATTTATTGTTCAAAAAAAAAATAATCTTTTGTAGTCCGTAAAGATCGCCCTGGCAATTGAGCACTGTAATTTTTTTTACTTTCTGAGTTTATTCCTGTGGAAATGTTGATCATTCCTTTACATACAAGGATTAAGGAAAGCAGACTGTCAGCCTTTGTAATCCTGCTATGCGTAATTAAAACTTTAACTCTACTGTTTCCATAAAAAATTATTATTAGTACATACCAATTGCTTTTCTGAAATCTGCGTCCATTCATGCATTCTTAGTAGTTATTCATATCACGGGGAAAAAATGATGACATTTCAGTCACATTTTCGCTTTTAACTCAGAAAGCATGTGTTATAACAATTCACAATCTTTTGCATTGATGTAGTCAAGACTCGAGATCGTAAGATGATTATTTGGCTTAATGCTATATTTTTCATATGAAGACATGCATAACTCAACTAATTTATTTTCAGGACACTGATTGTATGCCTGTAAACTGGTTGGATAATCTGCCAGTCGACCTCAAGAAGAGGAGCTCCCTCTCAAATAATGCACACAGCAAACTGGAGATTGAGCACATTCCAAAGCTTACTCCAAAAGATAGCTGGGATCATGTCATGAATGTACTTTCCATATCCGAGCCATCCAAAAGTCTGCAGATAACATCAGATGAACAGCAAAAGGTTTTATTCTGTCCAAATTAATTTTCTAAGGAGCATAAATATTAGAGTTTATTGAAGGTTCAATATATAATTTTATGCAGGTTAAAGCTACTATATATATTTATGCTCATGAACAGCAAATGCTGCTCGGTCCATGACTGTTCTGTAAAATGCAATTGCTCATGATTGTAGTGTCTCAGGGCTAATTTTGATTAATGCATTTTCCCCCAGGTTGAATCTGCTGTAGATAGTGAAAGGCTACCCAACAAGAGTACCATTGGCAGATGTGCACCATTGCTCTCACTCCAGTCCGTTGATGACACTGTACAATCTATAGGTCGCTCAAATAGCAGCAATGGTCACAATGATGAGCTAGATTCTCATATTACTGCATTTGTCCAAACCTCACTTTCACAAGCCAAGCAGATTGTTGGCGAAGTCATGCAGGTAAGTTGAAGTCTAGCTAGCAATTCACAACTTCTGTGCAATCAAGGCATCATTGTATTTTCACTCATTATGGTGTTGATGTGTTGCATAGGCAATCTCTGAATACGGTAATGGTCCTCGAGAAGAACAGACATGCACATCAAATCAAGCAACAAATCGTAGAAGCCCGGAATCTGATGCTACTCTTCATGATGCCCAACTTCCATCCAACCTGATATCGAACTGCATTGCCACTATTCTTTCAATCAAGGTAAAAACATTTATCGATCCCATCAAAGATAATCTATGCTTAGCACTATTTTTCAATTCACTTCATCTTCCTTTTCCAATTGCATGCAGCACCTTAGCGAATCTCGGTATCCACCTGCTAACATAGCAGGTGTCCTGGAGCACGCTTCCTCAATGCTACGCCCAAGCTGTTCAGAGAACCTCACAATCTACAACGACATAGAGAATTGTCTCTCTGTCATAAAGAACCAGATACTAGCACTTGTGCCAATAACATCGGGCTTTGCCGCCGTCTAACTGTGACTTGGGTAATATTATCGAGAATAATTGCTGAATGACAGCAAGGCAAGGCATCTTGTGGAAAGCGAAGACTGCCATGCCGGCATGAGCTTGGATATGCAGCATTTGGAGAAGACAATTGAATCGTTGACGTGTTTCTGGATTGGCTGTCCAGCTCCCTTGTAATCTGTATATAGACTCTTGCACGAATAAACTTTAAAGTTTTTAGTTTCTCAGATTTCTCAAATACAGATTCAGTTCAGTGGAAATTGTTAGTATTCTAGTTAATAATTATGATGTGTACGCTCATGTATACGAAGTGCAGCTGTTTTCACATACTAGTAATTAGCATCTCAATTATTGGAACATCTTAATCTTAATGGAAAATTTATGTGCTAAAGAAGGAAGCCAGGAATGCTGACTGTAATTTCCTTCGTCTCGTAGTGTTATGTGCAGTGAATCCTGAGGTTGTTTACGAAATACTGTTACTCTTAAAAGTGGATGGAATCCGGGAGCCCTAGGAGCACCCCCATGCCCTTGCTTATTCGAAAAGGCCCCTGTATTTTCAAATTTCCGATGAAGTACTGGCCGAACCGGTGGCCTTCAATTTTTGTTTGCCTAATTTTTAGAAAGGCCCTCGTTAGAAAAGCTTGTGTACAAAGATGCAATTATTTTGCTTTCAAGTAACGACTTAACATTTTTTCCTAGCGGTGTTTCCTCTCTTTTACAGGCATTTGATGATGTGTTTTCAAAGGAGATACCAGCGGGACTTCCACCATTGCACGGCATAGAGCATCAAATTGATCTAATTCCCAGCGCATCACTTCCAAACTATCCACCATACCGTACCAATCCAGAGAAAACCAAAGAAATTCGGTGTCAAGTGCAAAAGCTACTTGAGAAAAGGTATGTACGAGAAAATCTTAGTCCTTGTGCTGTCCCTGTAATTTTTGTTCCTAAAAAAGATGGTATATAGAGAATATATGTTGATTGTCATGCTATTAACAATATCACTGTTAGATATCATCATTATACTCCTAGGTTAGATGATATGCTAGATGAACTTAATGGTGCAACTATTTTCACTAAAATTGACTTGAAAAGTGGCTACCATCAGATTAAGATGAAACTTGGTGGTGAATGAAAAACTGTTTTTAAAATAAAATTTGGATAGTATGAGTAGTTAGTAATGCCTTTTGGCTTAACTAATACACCTAGTACATTTATGTAATTGATGAATTATGTTTTAAGAGAATTCATTGGCAAATTTATTGTGGTATACTTTGATGACATATTGATCTATAACAAAATGATGGATGAATACATTGATCATATTAGACCAGTGCTAGAAGTGCTTAGAAGTGAGAAGTTGTATGATAATCTTGACAAGTGCACTTTTTGTACTGAAAAAGTTGTGTTCTTAGGCTATATTGTTTCTAGACAAACCATTGAGGTAGATGAAATTAAAACTGAAGCAATTAAAGATTGGCCTACACCTGTGAATGTTAGTCAGATCAGAAGCTTTCATGGTCTTGCTAGTTTTTATCGTTGTTTTGTTAAAGATTTCAGCACCATTACTGCCCCCATTAAATGAGTTGACTAAAAAGGGTGTTGTATTTGTATGCGGTTGAAGAATCTAGATCCGTCATTATACGTTAATGATATGTTTTGGTAATTAATGACAATCGAATTGTGGGACTAATATTTTCATTGACATGAATGAACAGGATATGTCTCACGGTGATGGATGATTTGAGATGAGTTCATGCGATGGATTATGCTTAAGCAAATGTAAAGATTTCACATGTGTTGAAAAGTTATGACCCGAACTTGAAGTTGGATTATATGTTGTCAAGCTTCGAGTGGATGCGCAAGGCAAAGGTGTGACTAGCTAGGGCTAAGGATATGTTCCTAATCTTTTACCGATCTTGGTGTTTGGCTGGAAGATCGGATTGCTAGTATAGGATTGCCGTACTATTAAGAGGGTTCACGACTAGTAGCTTAAACGGAACAAGTGTTGATAGCTCGCATAATTGTTCTAGCTCTAGCTCATGTGTTGACTCTTTGCAACATGAGACTATGCATTGCAAATGTGTTTTGCAAGTGCTTGAGGTCTATGTTTCCATTCGTTGGAATATGAGGCTTGTATTTGCAAATGTGTTTTGTAAATGGTTGAAGCTCATATATGAACCTTGGTGACATATGACTTAATGATTGCGAATGTGTTTTGCAACATGTCGAAGTCCATGTTATCTCCCCTCCTTGAGGCATGACACTAATATTTGAGATGTGTTCTCAAATGATTGTTGCTCACGCAAATGTTGTTGCTACATGTGACTTAAGTTTGAAATGGCAAATTCGAATTTGGTTAAGTCCATGTCGTTTCCGATGATGTGATTCCAAAATATAATTGAGGATGTGTTCTCTAATTTATTGGAAGTCACATGATGTATATCTCTATATCTTGCAATACTTTTGTGCAAGGTGGCTGAGGAATATACATTGTATACAATCTTCAAAAACTATCAGCAAGGCGGTAGTCGGACTGGGCTGAAATGGGCGGTTAGACCAGCCCCATAAGGGCGGTCAGACCGGCCCTATGCCGGCGGTCAGACCGGCCCCATACCGGCGGTCAAACCGGCCCAGGAACGGCGGTCTGACCGGCCTGGTATGAGCGGTCTGACCAGGCTCCGGTAGTTCCGCTTATCACCCGGACCCTTTTTCCAGAAAGGGATTTCAGTTGATTTTCAGAGGGCGGTCTAACCGGTCATATAGCCGTTGGGAGGCTGATCCTTGGTTTTTCTTCACTCCAACGGCTAGATTTCGAGGAAAAAGTATAAATACCCCCTCAAGGCTGTTGAGGGGTTGCTGCTGGTGCTTTCCATCCATTTCTTGAGCTAGAGCAAGTGTTTCTCCACTCTTTTGCATGTGTTGCACTTAGAGAGTGAGAAATGAGCAAAACCGAGTGCATGTGTTGCACTTGGTGGTGGACTTTGTGTCCGTTGAGCTACGATACTTGATTCGTTCAAGTGAGAGTTGTCGGCTTGTTACTCTTGGAATTTGCTGACTCCTAGATGGCGTGAGAGGCGTCGTGTAGGCCTGGGCGTTCGGGTTACCGATTTTTTTGGGTCGGGTAGTTTGGGTAATTCGAAATTCGGGTAATGAAAACTGCTACCCGATATTAGCCCCCAAAAAACACTACCCGCAATTTCGGTGCACCGATAATTCGGGTTCGGGTATACGATATACCCGATTCACGAAAAACCAAAAACCGCATGAATTTGCACATAATTTCAGCAACAATTTGCATAGAATTTCAGCAGCAATTTGCATAGAATAATATATCACAGGCAGTTGTTCAAACAGAGAGAATCATATACTAATAAAGTGATAAGTTCAAGTGTTCAAACAGAGAGCAACAACCAACACATTACACATCACACAAGAACAAGTGAATTCGGGTATTTCGGGTACCGGGGGATATTACCCAAACTACCCAAACTAATTTCGGTGTCGAATCGCTATCCGAATTTGGGATCGGGTACCTCGGGTTCGGGTATTTCGGGTTCGGGTCCGGGTAATTCGGGTACGGGTAACGGGTAGCGGGTATTTTGCCCAGGCCTAGCGTCGTGCGCGGTGATCTTCTCAAAGAAGGTTGTGAGAAGACCCGGCAAAGTTGTGAAGGTTGGAGCTCACCTACCCGGAGCGGGAAAGAGCTACCACTAGTGGATACGAGGTGTTTCGGCTTAATTCGTGGAGCCGGTCTGATTCGTCCGGGCTAACCTCAACGTGGACTAGGGGAAACCGGCAAGTTTTCGAGCACCACGATAAAAACATCAAGTGTCATTGTGGTTTGCTATTTTGTACTCAATTTACCTTCTAGCAATTCATATTCAAGTATTTGTATTCATTGTATGGATTAGAATACTTGTCTTCCTAGGATTGCCTATATTGATTTAGAATTATTTCATTGGTGCACTTAGTCAAATTCATATGTTTTAGGCCTTACTTGTGAAAACCAAATAGCTCACACTTCCGCATTATAAATTTGGTAGTAGTTTAAAAGAAAATTTTAAAACCGCCTATTCACCCCCACTCTAGTCGGCCTCCTCGATCTTACAGCGGTACATCACATGAAAAAGCTTTTAAGAACTAAAGAAACGATTAATTGAAGCAATATTGCTTGCTTTGCTTGATTTCATAAGACTTTTGAAATTAAATATGATGCTAGTGGAATAGAGATTGGTGGTGTTTTGATGAAAGAAGAAAACCAGTAGCCCACTTCAGTGAGAAATTTGGAGGTGCTCAATTGAACTATCTTGTATAGATAAAGAATTGTATTCTTTGGTACAAGTGCTTAAAACTTGGCAACATTATCTTTGGCCTAAAGAATTTGTTATTCACTCTAATCATGAAGTTCTGAAATATTTGAAAAGCCAAGCTAAACTGAACCATAGACAAGCTAAATGGGTAGAATTCATCGGAACCTTCCCATATGTTGTTAAGTACAAAAAAGGAAAAGAGAATGCGGTAGCTGATGCTTTATCTAGAAAGAATGTGCTTTTAACTCAATTAGAAGTAAAGGTACTTAGATTAGAAAGCTTGAGAGATTTATATAATTCTGACCATAAATTTTCAGAATCATATTCTAAATGCAAAGATGGTAAAGGATGGAACAAGTTCCATGTTCATGATGGGTTCTTATTTTGCGCTAATAAATTATGTGTTTTAGATTCATCCGTACGTTTGCTTTTATTACAGGAATCTCATGTAGGTAGATTGATGGGATACTTTAGGAGAGAAAAGACTTTCATGGTGTTGAGCGATTACTTTTATTGGCCTAAAATGAGGCTTAGTGTTGAAAGGTTTGTACAACGATGTGTGACATGCCATAAAGCAAAGTCTAAACTTAATCTACATGGTTTATATACTCTACTTCCTGTTCCTAGTGCGCCTTGAGAAGATATTAGTATGGATTTTGTTATAGGATTGCCTAGGACTAAGAGGGGAGGGATTCAATTTTTGTAGTTGTGGATAGGTTTTCTAAAATAACACATTTTATTCCCTGTCACAAAAGCGATGATACGTCGCATGTAGCTGACTTATTTTTCAGGAAAATTGTAAGATTGCACGGTATGCCCAGGACAATTGTTTCAGATCATGATATCAAATTCATGAGCTATTTTTGGAAGACTATGTGGGCCAAGTTTAGGACAAAGTTGTTATTTTCGACAACTTGTCACCCACGAACGGATGGACAATTGGAGGTGGTGAATAAAACACTTTCAATGCTGCTATGAACGATGATCAAGAAGAATCTCAAAGAGTGGGAAGATTGTTTACCACATATGGAGTTTGCTTACATAGGGCAGTACATTCTATTACTCAATTGTGCCCATTCGAGGTGTTGTACGGTTTTAAACCAATCACACCACTTGATTTACTGCCACTACCACTACATGAACATATCAATATGGAGGCATCAAAACGTGCTGAATACGTGAAGAATATTCATACCAAGACTAAAAAAGAAATTGAAAAGAAGGCACGTTACTATGCCATGAAGGTGAACAATTCAAAAAAGAAGATGCTATTTGAACCAGGAGATTTAGTTTGGGTGCATCTACGCAAAGAGCGTTTTCCAGACAAGCATAAGCCTAAGTTTATGCCTCGAGGAGATGGTTCATTCAAAGTACTTGAGAAGATCAATGATAATACATACAAAATTGAACTTCCAGGAGATGATTATGTTGTGAGTTCTACATTCAACATTATTGATTTGTCACCATTTTTTGGACCGGAAGAATCAGAGTCGAGGACGACTCCTTTTCAAGAAGGGGAGAATGATGAGGACATCCCTACTAAACCTTCTTCTCAATCGGGTAATGATCCAGAAATACATGTTGAAGTGCCATCAGGACCAATTACACGAGTACGTGCTAAGAAACTACAAGATCAGGTGAATTTGCTTCTTAATGAACATATTATTAATTTTAATAAGAATTTTATACTGTCTAAATCTTGTAATTTACTTGTGCTTAGGTATTTGGAGCTCTACAACGCACCATCGAACACCAATGAACAACAACGCATCAATGAAAACCGATTTATGTGCGGAATTCACTTCGGGAATATTATGGACCGTCCAATCAAGATTGGAGCGTCCGGTCGGCATCGGGACATTTGAATCAGGCCAAATGCACCGGCATCGTCCTCACCGTCTGATCAGATCCGAACGGCCCAATTGGCTTCGGAATATTTGGACCAATCCGAACGCTCTAGTGTTATCCGCATCGTTCGATCATATCTGGACCGCTTGACCCGCTTCCGAACGGCTTCATTAGTGGTCAACCATCTGATCGTCCATGAACCACCCAATCACTTCGGTGACGTTCGGACCAGACCGAACGTTCGCACTATTCGATCGCTCATGGACCACCCGATCGTCACGATGACATTGTCCGAACATTTACTTAGTGTGGCCGTTCGATCAACTTTAGACGCCTAATAGCGACAGCAACATTCAGACCAGTCCAAACGATCATGCTATTGGATTGGCTGGAGACGTTTACAGTCGTTCAATTGACTTGGAGGTGTTCGGATCAGTCCGACTGTATCTCTGACAGTATTTCACATATTCTGCTTATATGCCTTGCGTATAAAAGCAATAACTTTCACATACGAAGTCTGATTGAGGCGTTCTCAGGCTCGTTGGAAAGCTGATTTCAAGGACTATACAATGGAAGGAGTTTCATCATTAGAAACATCATGGAATTTTATTTGTATTCTATTTTTGTTTCCTTTTATGAGAGTTCGAGTCTAAAACAACTTAGGAATTGTGTTGAACCTGTGTAGGAAATTTGTGGACTCCCAAGGGTTATATAAACTTGGTTATGTCACCTGTTGAGGGGGACCATAATTATTTTAAAGATAGCCAACATTGCTTATTCTCGGGTTGATGCTACGCTCTGCCTTTGGGAATTGGATGATTTTCTAGATTGTGGTTTGCAAGAGCGGCGACAGGTCTAATTGTGTAGTCGGGTAGACGGGATCACGAGCGTGTGGTTGGACGAATTATTTTGTCGCAGGTTGCTATTACAATAATGGTTGGCACCATCGTTCGTCAGGTTGTACGGATCCAAAGTTATCATTGATCCTACATCGTGAAGATCAGCCCCCCCTCCCGCGGTGTATCATATATTATTTAAGATTGGCCAATGTCATTCACGATTCATCTGAATCAATTCTACTTAAATGGTTGGTCTTACCAATGTCAATCGAAAATGTTATAACATTATGTAATTGTTTACTAGTAGACATACTACCATAAACAGGATAGAATGAGAATAGAATGCTCAATCTTTGCGTCTGGCATCAATGAGGCTTGTGAATGTATCAATTTGTCATTACCAAGCATAAAGATAAATTGTTAACAGCGATCAATCAAGTCTATTGTCTTTCGTTGTGCTCTATTGTCATTTTTTAGTGTCTTCTTGCTATATTTATGATACCAAGCTGACATCTCTAGATTAAAGAAAAAACGAAATAGAAACACTTGTGCTCTTATACCAAACTAACATCTCCACATTAAAGATGAAACAAAGTGGAAACTTCCGCACTCAACCAAAATGAAAAAGATAATGTTATTGGACCATGCATACCTCTTATTAAATGACATACTATGGCTCCATTTAAAAGTGTTTTGGCTTTTGGGTTTTAGCTAAATTGGTATTGCAGCAATTGTTAGCTTTTTCTAAGGTATTTAGTTAAAGAAAAATAAAAAATCGTTATATCTTTACAAATAATACAAAGAAAAATAGGAAAAAGAAAAAAAAGTCATGTTAAGAAGTCAGCTTGTTCTAAATGGCTTTTGGTTTCTGAAGCCAAAGCATGCGACGTGATGCATGAATCCATTGAAAATTTTTATATTTGAACATTTAAAGAGAAAGTATGGTGGCTTTTTAAGGCCCTATTTGGAGGGGAATTCTTCCGTTCCAAAGATGTCCAATTGATCTACAGTGTTCATTTTTTTTGGGTCTTCTTGGAACGGAGCTTCCCTATCCCGCAATTCCCTGTTCCCTTCAATCTGGAGCGTTCACAGCTGATCCAACGGCTAAGTTTTTATATTTTCACTATTTGCTCATTTTCATCTCAAATTTAAAAATAAAAATATGTTAATCCATAATAAATAATAAAAAATACAGAAAAAATAAATTTTATTTTTTCTGTAAATAAAATTTATTTTTCCTGTATTTTTTATTATTTATTACGGATTAACATATTTTTATTTTTAAATTTGAGATGAAAATGGGCAAATAGTGAAAATATAAAAACTTAGCCGTTGGATCGCCAGAACGCCCATTGAAGGAACAGGAGGGACAGGAAGCTCCGTCCGTCTTCTTGCTATGTTTTAACTAAAAACATCTGCGCTTCCATGATTACCATAGCTACTCACCGAACTAATGCCAGCGTCATCTCAGCCTTCCCTCCCTCGTAGATAATTATAGGCATATTCTTTTTGGCTAAAGCTTGTGATTTTTAGCTGCCGCGTATGGCTTTTGAGTTGTTCGTGTGAGATATTACAGAGTAACTGAAACTCACGTATGGTTTTTTACTGATATAAATAAAGTTGGTATAGTATGTATTACAATTAACTAGTTAACCCCTATCTAAAAAACACACGTTTAAAAAATTGTTATTGTAGAAAAATCAAAAGCTAAAATAAACAGACCTGTACGGGCGCAGCGGGGGCGCGCCCGATATAGTGGTAATGACAAGTGCAGCTATCCAGAGATGCATCCTCATCCTAACCCCCAAAAAAGTAAGAAAAACCAGTACTCTGTATTCTGTAATTCCCTGTGCCTATTATAATTCCTATCCAAAACCTGTAGCTTGTAATAATGCTGTAATTTCCTGTTTCTCTCATACTGTAGAGAAATTTACATACATTAATTATGTTAGCACAATGCAGTCAAGGTAAGAAACACCCCAGAGCTAGCAGATGACCACCCACTGATCATCTTTCTTCATCTGCTTGCAGGACCGTGAAGTGGAACTCTATCTGCAGCCGCCGGTGCGGCGCGCCGCTGTCGACGCAGCCCTTCTTCTCGATCTCCAGCTCCTCCCGCAGCGGGATGGCGGCCAAGAACCTCTTGATGAACTCCCTGCAGCACTCCTTCCCGGTGACGATCATGGCCGCCTCCTTCTCCGGCGACGACAGGGAGTGCATCTCCGACGTGCCGTCGAACCTGAGCATGTAAGCCTTGTCGCAGCCCTCGAAGAGCCTCTCGCCGAGCGTGTCAACGACGTAGTAGCAGTCGCTCTCCGCCTTGAGCACGAAGAAGTGGTCGTTCCAGCTCACGATGTACACGTCTGCATGGCCTGGCTCGCGGACGCCTCCGCCGATCTCGCGCCAGATGTCGTCGAACGACATGGCGCCGGAGAGCGACGCGAAACTCTCCGGCTGGAAGAAGCCGACGAAGGCCTTGTCGTGCTGCACGGCGATGGACCTTGTCCTCGCCGCGAGGACCGTCTCCAGGTCGAAGTGCCTGTTCGGGAACTGCTCCATGTGCGCCTCGTCGTCGCAGAGCTTCCTCCACTCACACGAGCCGTCCCTGATGAGCGCGTCCAGCTCCGGCCGGGTGGGCATCCTTGGGTGGTTGGCGTGGAGGGCGGCCGCGAGCACGGCGACTAGCGCCGTGCACGCGCTCTCCCCGCCTGCGCTGTCGTCGCGCTGGTCGATGGAGGCGAAGAACACCGGCGTCCTGAGCTTTGTCTCCGCGTCCCTGCTCGTGAACTCGCGCGTCTCCCAGCTACCGGCCGAGTCATCATCCTGCAAGGATCGCCGTTAATTATGCGATTGATCGTTCCATTACCAATGCCAACGCATTACGCATATGATGAATTGATCAGTAGAGGGGTTTTTTTATGTAACAAGTAGAGGTAAACTTCATCGTGTGTGAGGAGCTCACCATGCATTTCATGGGCAGTTCTTGGGAGAGCGACCCGCTGCTCCTCTTGTCTAAGTCCTGGCTCCTCCTCCATGGGATGAACCGGCGCTTCAACGTCGAGCCGGGCTCCGGGCTCGCGCTGCCGCTCGTGCTGGCACTGCTGAGGCTAACGGTGCTGCTGCTGCTGCTCATGCTGCTGACGCTGCTGCTGTCCGAGTTCCTTTTGTTCCTGTACACCACCACCTTGTCTTCTTTGTCAGCCAGATCAAGCAGCTGCTTCAGATCAATAACCTCATGACAGGTCGCTGCCTCCAAGTTCCTACGGTCATCTCGCATTATCGGTGCCAGGTTCGTTCTCGGCTTCTCCCTTAAAGAAACAGCTCTTCCCATTTCCGCAGGCGTGCTCCGATCCACGAGCTCCACATTAACCTGAATCATTAAACATGCAATTCCTTTGAGAGCATATCAAGGAAACAGGACTCAATTGATGCATTGATGTTTTCAGCCAATGGCCCAAAAAAATATATAGAGTGCATCAGGATTAGTCTAGACCGAAACCAATACGGTAATAAACCTAAACTAATTCATAGTTACATACTCGTATTCTAAAGAGACAGTCATTGGTTGTTAATTGCAGCAAACGCTGATCACATCTATTATCCAAATTCCAAAGTAATTCCACTGGAAATGCAATTGGCCGACAACTCAAGAGGACGGGAGGATGTGTAAAAGAAGAAGATATTGCTTACATAAAGTATGGCATCGCTTGCCCATCCATCCTTCCTCACCCTGATGGGGACAACCACCAGCTGCTGCTGTGGCGCTGCGCCTTTCAGCTGCTGCAGTTGCATCTCCCAGCAGCACTCCTCCAGGCTTATCATGGATGTCCCAATCTCCTCAAGCCTCACCATGTCCTTGCCCCTTCCTTGTTCTTGGAATCCCTGCATCGCAAAGCTATTCTTAATTGCCTGCCTCAATGACTAGAAGCCTACGCATTCACCAAAGGGGACCTAAAGATGCCTTGACTGGTACTCTGATTCCACTGTAAGTTTCAAGATTACCCTGAAATGGCAAAGGCTGATCACTCAAGGAACAAAAATTCCCTGCCAAGTAAATATTAGCTTGTACCCCTCAAGGTTCCTAGTTCGGAAGGAACCTAAAATATGCTTTGATTCCTACTTTGGTTATGTGTTCCATAAGAGCTGAAGTTCCAAGTTCCAACATTCCGGTGCCCTTGTAATATGAAGCTAATGAATGTTTACTTTTACTGTCTAAAAAAGATTAACTAATACCAAGTTTAGTTACTAGTTTTTTTAAGGGCAGTTTAGTTACTATAGATGATTTGGAATAGAACAGAAGTCACTCGCCAGAACTAACAATCAATCAATCAATCAACGTATCAACACCGAAAAAGAGAAGATTCAGAGGGCATCCATCACTTAGGAAATGCAAATTTAACTTACATGAAAGCGAGGGGTACTGTTAAAACTTAACCCTCAAAAATTAATATCATGACACAGATCTTGCTACCTAACAATAAGCATGACCAAAGTCAAACTTAACTGACCGGGCCAATAGGAATGCCCCACATTGCCCCATCCCACTGTGCGCGGTTTCAAACCTCACATTAAGCCTTTAGACAAAATGGCCCGACCAAAGGAGATTACTTTTTCTTCAACTCAGCACTAAGTTAATGAATTATGGAGCCATGCTTAACCGAACCATTGACTTGTCCGCCTCCCCAAATGCTGACTGCTACTTGCAAAAAGCTATGCATTGACCTGAAGCATTCCACCATCGAAACTACGGTCACAGTCTCGCAATTTACAAGAAATGCTTGCTGTCCACACCTTACCCCAATGCATTATGCACCCTAATATATCGATAATAATTTGGTAAAAAAATAATACAGATAAACTTTTGAAATTCTAAGACCACTAGAAAGTCATGTTTATAGGAGCATAAATAAGCTTAATTCAACACCTGAAATAAACCATGTTCATAAGCTTAAAAATAGTATTAGTAATATCAGAAGCACTTAGCAAAGGTTCAATTTGCATATGAATCCATACGCATAGAAACTACAAGCTTACACAAAAACAAGGAGAGAATTCTAAGCTGGCTGATTGATTTGCTTCAAGAAAGAAACGGGGTACGCGGTGCTCACATAGAGGATGGAGAAGAAGACGCCGCGCTCCGACCTGGCGCCGCGCGCGCCGGCCGGCTCGACCTCGAAGCGGAACCGGTTGGCGTCGGCGGCGTCCCACCGGACGGCCCCGTCGCCTCCGACAGCCTCGACGGCGGTGACCCCGCGGCCGGCCCACCTCCCCGTGAGCACCTGCGAGAGCGCCCCGCCGGCCCCGGGCCACTTGACCTTGACCGCCGCGACGGCCGGCCACGCCGCGGGCAGGCCCTCCAGCCTGGCGGGCCCCACCCTGACGGCGCACCGCCGCGCCCCGGCCGGCGCCCTCCTTACCACCATCTCGGCCTCCACCTCCCTCCTCGCGATCTCCTCCCACTCGCAGCTGTTCTCCTTGTTGGCGTCGGTCGCGATTGCTTTCTTGGACGTGTTCTTCTCGCTCTGCCCGCCTCACCTCACCTCCGGCTCGGTTCCGAGACGCTTCGAGCCTTTGGTTTCGGCGAAGGGTGGCTTTTAATAGCCGCACGGGATCCGGGCCGCGACGCGCATATGCGCTGGGACGAGCACGTGGGGCCAGGGCGTCAGTGGGGGAGCCGCTGGTGCCGGGAAGATTGGATGTGGACGCGTGGGCCCGGGGCGCGCGCTGCTGTGCTGGCGCCGCAGCTCGGCAGCTGAGCCAGGAAGCAGCAAGGCCACGCTTGTCACGCGCCACATCACCAAACGCGGGAACCGCACATGCACGTTTTTTTTTCTCTCCGGCTATTTAAGAATTTTAATATTATTATTCGTTGTCGTCGTATATATATTTCATTGGGCTTTACTATAGCCTTGCGAATCACATGGGATATGATTCTCCCTCCCAACCTCCCGGGATCTCGTGATGCAAATACATGACCTGTTCTTTTTAGGTTTTCATCCGACTTTTAGTTTTTTTGCTTTTTGTTTAACAATCGCTATTCAGTAGACTAATAATCAGTAACCTAAAAAAATAGATGCTATACATACTTCATCGGTTATATATTACTAAAAAAGAAACTTGTTCTGATTATGCCCTATGATTTGGCGTGTTAATGTGAAGAAACAAATACAATTGCATGTATTGTTAGGTACAGTCGTTGATAGAGGTACAGTCGAAGCAGATGCGGATGGGTATCGCTCATCATATATCATATTTCATTTTTTCTTCAGAGTCGAACACAGATAATATCATATATCTATTTTTTTCATTCTATATTCGTTTCATAAGCTTTATGACGGTCAGTCAGACGGTAATTATCCACTTCTTTTGTACCCCTACACAGGACATTGGACAGTAGAGTGTAATCAGAGTGAACACGGAGAAACTAATAATTGAGATATCGAAGGAAGAGTACTCAATATTCTCCGCTTGTTTAGATATGACAATCCGTCTATATGTTATCTTGTTTCAAGGTGAAGTTATACCAGATTTTCTCATGTCACTTGACGTACGGATATATACGAACGGATATTACTCATCGTGTATCATATTTTTCGTATTTTTTTGTCGGAGTCAAATATAGATAGTGCTATATGCACTTTTACATTCACTCCACGATTCTTCAGGCCATCGATTGGATGAAATTTATCCGCTCGATTTGTAGCCCTAGCCGTTGATGGATCCGTAGTGCGTGAGCTGTAGGTGCATATGTATGTACTAATGTACAGGTGGGCATGCAAATATCTTTGCAGTGTTTGCGATGCGATCCGAGTGGAAGAAAATGGAGCGATCGTGGGGCTATCGGGGGTGGAGTCGGTTAGCTGGTCGGGGTCCAGGTGGTTGCCGCGTTCATTCAACGTACACTCGTAGCTGGGTACGTACTTGTGTGGCTGGCCTCCGAGCGCGTACGAATACTCAACTGCGACACCGCTCGTGTACGAATACGTGCGTACGGCGCGCGGTGCGAAACGGTCGGCCGTTCGTGCGTACGCTGCACGTACGGCCAGGAACTCTAGCTACATATACTACCCCTACTACGCCAGGGGAAACGCTGCGCGGAGGGAGCCGCCACCTCAGCCCGCGAGCGCGTCCGGCCGGCGCGTGGCCAGGAAAGTTTCGGTACGGTCAGGGGAGCGTTTTTGCGAAAAAGTCCCTACGTTTTATCGAAATTACGTAAATGCCTTTTTTCCTCACAAAAAGGTCCCTGCCAGTTTTTTAGCCCCTCCACTTTGCAGGATGGTCCCCCGCGGTTTTCAAAATTGCGCATGAGTTCTCGTTTGTTTACGTACAAATCCTCAATTTTTTACAAAAAAGCTCTTTAACTTTTTTGAAAATACGCATGTGCCCTCGATTTTTTTTAAAAAAAAACTACTCACCAATTATCGCCTCTTTTACTTTGGTACGTACGGTGACTGGCGTAGCGTAGCGCTGCGCCTATTAGGCTAGTATAATATATTCCGGGCTGACCTGGCCGCCTCGTCGAGCTAGCAGAGATGATTTCTAGGTCAAATTAATTTCAGCCATCGACGTACAAGCTAGCTGCGGTTTAATTGCTTCTAGATAGCTAGATCCATGAAAATTAATTTACACGATACTGCATGTCTCCGATCGAGAAGCAAATTAAAGGTCATACTACTTGCGAGTTGTGATCATATCTCTGATCTCAAGAACGACACAGGCAACCTTGCCGATCAGTACCGTTGTGCACAGTGAAAAGAGATCGAAGAATTAGGTTACGTGTGTTCTAAATTACTTTTGACTGGTGTGAAAAGAGATCGTGTTTATGTTGAGAGAAACGACAACACGGCCCAACTTCCAAAACGGCTTGCTCTACATGACACGGTTACGACTCGCAAGCACGTAACTTAGCGGACGGGCATCCTCGGGAGGCAAGCAAGCAAGCTCAATCGACAGCAGCATGCGTACGGGGCTAGGTAAACTCGCGCCAGAACGCGACGTTTTGTCTGCATCTGCAGTACCCTGCCACTGCCACTCTGGGACGCTTCGTCATCACGCACCAACGCAACGCAAATGATTAAGATTTTTCTTTTATTTATTGGGAGTGTCGATATAACATTCGACTGTTTTTTAGGACAAATAATTAGATTTTGAGTCGTTAGATAGAGATTCAACATCCTAGATCATTTATTTTGGAGGGAGTCATTTTTTTGGAGGGGGGCTTGTATGGGTGGATCCGTTGGATGGAGATCTAACTCTCAGATCAATCTGACTGTTTTTGGTCGAATATTATATAGCAATACTCTTATTTATTTATATTGTACCCTGAGCCTGCGGTACGGTAGTTGGTCATGGGCCTAATGAGTACTGGCTTTGCGGAATCACGGCCCACTCGATGCCACTTTGTTTTTCCTTTGGTTTTTCATTTTACCACACTGTAAATCTATAATGCGTGGGCCGCTCCACTATGGTGGCTTCTACCGGTGGGTTCTCGTCAACTGTTGTTGATGGTTTTTTATTCATGAGTATTTATATGAAAAAATTAAATGTTAATATAAGTTATTTTTAAAAGACTGATCTGATAAACCGCTATAAAAAGACGACGGAATGTCATATCTATTTATTCAGAGGAATCTATAATCCATAAGACGAAAAGAATGACCCTGCTCCTTTCTCAATCTCACGGACAAGAAATATATTACCAGCTTGCAAATTAGCTTTATGGTGACTAGCCATCGATTAAGTTCGTTGCGAAGATTTGCATAAGCCATCCTGCTGGGTATGTCTCCGTCGTCGCGGGGTATGTCGATTTCCTGCTCGCAATCACCAGAAGAACCAAACACACCGGCCGCGCGGTCACGTACCAATAACCGACAGCGACGTGCTCCCTGCATCGACCACGACAGCATGCGCCGGCCGCCGCGAGCAATCGCGGGTGCGAGCGGCGCGAGTTCGTTGGCATCCGAGTGTTCTTCCCTTGGCAATCGACCGTGGTCTCGGTTCCTACCTTCACCCATTGATCTATACTACGTAACAACATACTTACGGTACTTCTACGATACTCTCTCCGCTCTTTTTTATTTGATATTCTAAAGCACACATTGTTAAATTTTCTAAAATTTGACTGTAAATACTATCTAGGTTAGCTATACGAAAATTAAATTATTAAATTTGTCGATAAAATACTTTCACGATATTACAATTTTATTAGTATATTTTAATATCAAAAGTCGCATCTAAAAGAAAACACATCGAATAAAAAGAAAACGAAGAGAGTACTGTTTACTACTACTAATCAAGAGGCCAAGTGCTGAAGCACGTATATATCCTTCGTCTTCATAACTTGGATTTCGATGCAGACACAGGCAGGCATGCCTCTCATTCATGCAATGGAAGAGGAGCTTCAGCTTTCTGGACCCACTGGTTGTTGCCTTCAGGTTGTTGATGATGAATGAATGAATGAATGAATAGGAGCCCTCGGTCCGGAGCGACAGCGAAAGCATTATCTCCTTCGTTGCACGGCTGCTGCCGCACCCTCTAGTGTGTTTACTGTATCTGCTCTGATGCGTCCTGACACCAAGAGAAACATCGCTGCCACGGCATTCGTTTTGAAACCGGAACGAGTTTGAAAAGCTTGCCGAGACAGTAAGGTGTAGCTGGGCTGTAAGTCTGTAACAAGACCCGGCACGCACGGTAAAGTTTTAGGCTCCGTTTAGAACACATAAATTTTGCAACAAAATTAGTTCTTCTACCAACTGTCAGCAAATATTATATTTGTTGAGCATGCATGATTTCTCTGTAATATGTATGCTCCAAGTAGAAGCTTAGCATTGTACAATTGAGATTTGAGCAAGTGTTGACTATATACGTGATCCTGCTTGTTTAGTGAGTAGCAAAACTTTAGGTCCTCTACCCCAATCCAGGCAGTATGTTCGGACCTAGTAGATACACTCACTGTGAAAGACCATATGAGAAGGTCCAAGTTAGTGTTGTGATAAACCATTACATCATTTGTAGAGTGGTCAAGTGAGTTTGTAAAGATCGCTCTTTGACCGGTTTAGTTTTGGGTAGAATTTGAGGATTTTGAGATTTGGGTCATGCATTGAGGTAGGATTACTTGGGTCATTGGATTAAGGTTGCGTGATGAATATCTTGGCTAATGTAGATCAAGTTGTAAAGAACTTGCCTGGAAACGATTTCTTTATCGCTGCATGTGCAGGGTTGCTTGGAGTCAACTATGGTCAACGGCGAAGATCGAGGTTAGACTCAGGGAGGAGCTAAGGCTCAGATCAACGGCGAAGATCGAGGTTAGACTCAGGGAGGAGCTAAGGCTCAGAACGATCAAAGATGCCAAGTAAGACGGTGAGCTCAAATATGGCACGAGAAAGTTAAGAAGTGTTGAAAGCGAATTCGAATGTCAGAATGACGCTATATGGCTTGCACGGGCCAAGTGAGCCGTGGCTCGGTGGAATTAGGATGGGAGAGACTTAGCGACATGTGACAAGCTAGTGGTGCATCTACACGTGACAAGTATGGCGATTGCTTGCAAAGGTTGGTAAAGACCGAGTCAACGAAAGGTATTTTGGTAGTTTGACCAAAATACTAGAAACCAAGATTGGTTATCATCTCTAACTTGCTATGACATGTAAAAATACATCTCGACCTATCTTGGTTATCATCCACCCATGAGCAAGTTGTATTCATCAATTTCGATTTTAACTCGGTTTTAGTGGAACCTTCCAACAAACTAAAAAAGGTCTTAACTTTGGCCATAATTTTCATGCTTATTTATTAGAATAATTTCACAATACATTGGTTTTCGGTCACTCTCTAGTCGTTGACCACTCAAGTCGAATTTCGATCACGTTGTATTTCGACCACATTAGTTTTTAACTACGTTGGTTTTCGACCGCTCTCTCTGGTCGCCAACCACCAGAGTCAAATTTTGACCACATTATCATATTTCGACCACGTTGTCAGTTTTTTGACCATGTTATTTTCCCTGCTGACTGGTTGTTCAGCTCTGTTCTCTGTCTTTTCAAGTTGTACGTGGCTTTGTTTTTTTGGCTTTCAAGTGGGATTCCTACCCTAATTTTTATAGTTTTGTAACTAACAGAAAAAGGATAAATGTATACTTAGAGAAAATTTTTAAACACACCATTTATCTTCTTTGTTGTCTATCCGGTCCTATACATTGACTGACCGATGGGATGCCAATAAAGTGGTCCTGAAATTCGCAATGAGATTCTGATACCTCAAGCACAATCAATGCACTTTCAGTACGGAGAAGAGGAACCCAATCAGTAAATTTGTTGCCCAGTCGGTATGATTGTACAGGGAGAAGTTCAGGGCCAACCTGGAGGCAATCAAAAGGGCCACCACTTTGCAAGCCGCATGAGCATGAGCATGGCAAATAGTAATCTCAACATTTCAAAACCCTGCCACTATCAAGTGATATGTGAATATGATGCATATAGCATAGCGCATGACTGCACTTCTTTTCTCTGAAGATGCATCCTTTTGTACCCTGCATGATGACTGATTCTTCTGCATTGCTTCTTTTTCTTGCAGGTAAAAAATACCTTTGAAGCTGCTTAAACTGCATTTTGTCCTTTATTTCTGATTATTTACTTGGTTATTATAGTGCTAATAGCATATGATGCATAGATCACTAGGGTCCTTGTTCTCTAGGAAACGTACTTTGACCTAGATTATCTATATTGTCTGTTTGTGGAAACATTAGCAGTTCAAGGAGGTCAAACAAGGTTAAGCATGTCAGTTTCTGGGCAGAATCTATTGCGGTCATTTAAAGCCCAACCATTAGTTTACTTGTTAAAAATGTCAGCCACATGGCATAAGTTACTTCTCGAAGCATGCGAACTGCACAGTAGAAATGAGCTGAGTATCTGCTGGAGTGCTCTTGGTCTTGGCGATTTGCAAGGTGTAATGAAATGCCTTGACCATTCTTTAAGTGATCTGAAATTTCTATTTGTCATGCTTACCGTGAGTAGTTCAAGTAGGTTCGTATGTTACTCTAGTCAATTGACCCTAAGTTTTAGCCTGCCTGTTCAATTAGATATTCCTGAGAACCTGGTTGGTCATTTTCGAGCCTAAACCCAAACATGTAGAAGTTACATTAGCCTTAACACACACACACACACACACACACACACACACACACACACACACACACACACACACACATTCTTGAGAGAACTTCATGTATGATGGAACCACTGCAGTGTACAGCACATTGATTTCAGCTATGAAACCTAGTCTAAGAAGAATATGAGGCCAAGAGCATGGTAATTTCTCTTTTCTCTGAAATACACAACCTGAAACAAATCCACACTTTCTAGTCAAGGAACTATCTTACAAAGACACCGCCACTGACAATGAGGACTGCCCCATGATGGGGTAATCTGACAACAAGATGTTGAACATGGGACCAGCAACACACAGACAACTCTAGAATGCAGCACCAAGACACTGAAGGATGGAGCAAGCCACCTAACAAACACCCTACTAGGGAGACAAGTTGGCTTCATCTCTGCATGGTGTTCGATGAACATTAGGCATCTACGCAATTACGCTTGAGCAAACTTCAGGTCGACACTTGAGGCCTTCCTATCCTCCAATTGTTTCAGTGCCGTCTTTTTCTGGGCACCGCACGCCTTTTGCTTCGCCTTGATGGACTCCGTCATGCTCATGTAGTTTGGCCTTGCCCTGATGCTGTCCTCGGTCTTCTCTGATGTGAGGAAGGTGGAGAACGATACAGGCGTGGACGAAAAGCACGACGACGACGATGCTGAGCTCTCATCATTGTGCAATTCAGTGCTCAGAGACGAAATAGACTGAGCTTTCAAGCGCTGATGGTGCGTTACTCCTGGCGGTTTCACGCAGACCCTTTTGCTGACATTGTTCTTCCTCACTTTAACTGAATTTGGTTCAGAGAAGTTTCCAAGAACACCGAAGGAATCCTCGCAGTTCTTGGAGGACCGGAGGTCTGGCGAGCTGGTGTTAGTCTGGTTGTGCTCCTCCATCAACCTGTTCTCCCAAGGCCTCGCCGCCATCCACCTCTCCAGCCAGCTCCAGTTGCCATTGCTCTTGTCGAAATTCTGATGCTTAAGAAGGATCCCAGACTGGTTCAGCCGGCCATTGGAACTAGGCTTCGGTTGCTGCACAAGACACAAGAAAGATTAGCACATTCAGATGACATGCACTAACTATTTGTGGAATTGTACAATGTCGATTCATACGTTGCATTTAGTAAAGCCTTCAATCTGCTGCGAATGCGCGTAGGCAATAGCTCGCTCGCGCCTGATTGCGCCTTCCTGCCGCTTCTGCAGCTTCACCCTCACTTCCTCCAGTGTCCTCTGGCTATCACACCATCCTTCCTGAAAAGTTCAAACGGTGCCCAAACGTAACAATCAGACACACGCTCGCAGCAAAGAGGAGGATGAATGGATGATTCATCACGAGTTTGTGCAGTGCGAACGAATCGTAATCTGAATCGCATTGTTCATCTCTTCGCCCGTCTGACACTACAATGTAAGTAGAGGACATATGACCTCGGCTTCCCGGAGGATGTCGAGCTTGGTGCGGCGTGCCTCGAGAAGCTTCTGCACGGCCTGGCCCTCCGTGGACATGCGCACGCGCCTCGCCCGGATGCGCGCCTGCACCCGGACCAGCGCCTGCATGCACCGGAGGGTCACCGCCGCCTGCTTCCGCACCTGACGACCGCGCACGATCGCCTGCAGCCTCACCAGCCCCTTGAGCGCGCGCAGCGCCCGCCGCGCCTGCACGAAACACAAGCATTAACTCCACCGCACAGTCGCGTCCAATCCAAGAAGAGATGTTGCGACGTGAGGACTACCAAGAAGCCGCGGAATGCGGTCTGGATGCGGATGGCGGCCCACTCTTGCCGGACGGCCATGAAGTCCTTCGCCGGCGCGAGGGCAACGGTGGCGACGGCCGCCACCAAGGACGCGTCGTCGGATGCCTCCGACGCCGCAGAGCGGTGGCTGCTGCCTCTCGACCCGCGCCACAGGGATCCGTGGTCGCCGGAGGAGCTCCTCCACAGCTTCCACTTCCGGCCCTTGCCTCCTCCCCCATGGACAGATGGAACATGAAACTTATCCTGTAGAAAAGTGAATAAAATTTGCAGTTTTGATCAAAGCTTCTGGTGATATTGAGAGGGGTATTTTATTTCAGTAGAACAATAATCTCTTCTAAGGGAAAAATCTTGCCATTGGGGCAAAATGTGACCGAAAGATCAGTTCAGAGTTATGATTATTGGAAAATTTGGAACTTTGATCTGAACACTTCGGGGCAAGAAACATGCCTTGAGGTAATACAGTACTAACAAAGATGTGAACTTTGGGATGCAAACTTCAAGGGAACAAAAATCATATTCTGAGCAAAACATAGTACATAACCTTACTTCAGAAGCAGGAAAGTACACTTGAGGAAAGAAATCAATGGTGTTGCATCTTCAAACAAGTACACATCAATAAGAGAGACATTTTGGTGGTCATTTGAGGAAAATTTCAGATATAGATATATCCAATCTGGTAGTTGGGAAATAGCATAATTCTAAAAGGTTTGTGCAAACATGCTGCTACCACATATGATAGATGCTAACCCATTAGCGAGAAATCAAAATCTCTGCAACCTGCAAAAATAAATGGATAGATCTCAAAGTATCCACTCGAGCTTACATCAAAACCGAATCTTTCGGCAGAAAACAAGATTCTCAGAGACAAGAAGTAGTCCCAGAAAAAAAAAAGAGCTGATAAAAATCATCAAATCTTGTTTTTTCTATATCAAGAAACCGAGAAAAACCATTTCTGATCTGTCTCACCTTGCAATCCTCCTTGTCCGGCTTCTTGAGCCCTATCAGCGACTTGACCCACTTCCCGGACCCTCCCATCTGTTCCTGTTCTTGCCAAGAACAGCAGCAACCGGAAAAACCAAGAACACAGAGCCTCGCCAAGAACAAGAGCAAGACCAGGTGGTGGTAGCAGAGCCAGAGAGAGAGGAGAGAGACAAGTGGCGCGTGCGCGGGGGCTTTGCAGTGGGAGTGGGAGAGAGTCGGGGGAATGGAAGATGGAGGAGGCGTTTGGATTTTGAAATTCGAAATGGAGGGAAGCAAAGGGAGCCAAGGCACACGCATGCATGCAAAAGCCAGAGCTCAACAGAGACGGCTAACCACTGTTACTATAACCACACAAATAAATACTGATAATATAGTCGACAAAATGCTACTAAATACAAGCATTTATTCGTAATAAAAATTCCCGCAAATAAATGTATGCTTTCAAGAAGCAATATGGTTGGGTTGGGACTTGGAAGCACCAGAAGGATCCTATGTAAATTTTCCGAGTTTTTTTTCCTCACTGAATTTCACATCGCATTGGGTTCTCTTTTGGTGATCGGTTCGGCTGAAAAGCTCGTGGCTTATGGCTGAAACACTCAGAATTGATCAAAAAGCGAGAAATGATGAGAGACTTATTTACCATAATTAAATTTTAAAAAATTTAAAAATATAAAAAATATGTTAGCCTATTACGTATAATACAAACGAATACGGGAAAAAAAGAACCGGCAAAAAAGCTCAACAAAAAATCAAAAGTTCAGAAAAAGACGAAATTTATGAATAGTGCAAAATAAGCCAGAAGTCAGAAGCTCAAACCGAATTGATCAGGGTTAGTGTGGTCTTTTTTTATCCTTTTTTGGTGTTGGGTCTGACGGATATCTGTGACACATTCACAGGAGTTCTCTCTCCGTTCCTCTTTCCTTTCTTTCCTTTGGTACTAGTAAAATTTTCTCGCGTTTCGTTGCATCGGAAACAGTGAGAAGAACAGGAACTTGCCGGTCCGCTCCTTACAGTTTTAGCTTTTTATTTTTGACTTCTTAATTTTATATTTTTTACTTTTTGGTTTTCTGAGCTTTTTTGTTTTCTTTTTTATTCTTTTTGTATTGCCTATGATATAATTTTTTTATTTTTAAATTTACTTATTTAGAAAAAGCTAACAATTGTTATAATATATTTTCAATCATTATAATATAAAAACAAAAATCACAGCTTATGAAAGTTGGAGCGGGACATTACTCACCTTTTTTTGGGTTCTTGCGAAAGCAAGCAAGAGCGTGTAGTATGTGTGGCTGTGAGTCTGTGAGAGAGAGAGAGAGAGTGCAAGAAAGAGAGAGAAGCTGGACTGGCGGTTTTTGGTCAGTAGACTGCTGAGATATAGCGGTTTTGTGCAGAGCCATGATTTGGCCTTTGCATCTGGGGTCGCAGATGAGGGGTTTGGATCGGACCAATGGTTCAAATGGTTTCTTTCTCCTTTCCAGTTTGTTCTTAGGGCGTCTCCAACAGTTGGCTATTTAGTTAGCTAGATCTGATGTGGCAAGGAAAAAGTAGGAGAGAGAGTAGTCACTAGCGACGAGCAAATAGCTGATCTATTTCACGTAGTCCAAGAACATGAGAGAGGAGCATGTGGGTCCAACAGTATAAAATAGTCTTTAGTTTTATCTCTCACCTCCACGTCAGCTGACTATATAGCTAGTACTATCTATTACCATTGCGGACGCCCTTAGAGCAAGTTTTATGATACAATCTTCAACTGGCTGTATAGATACTTACAGTCCACTTATCAGCCTACTTATATAGTAGTTACAGCCAGCTGAAGGTTGTATGATCTACCCCTTCCTCTTATAATGTTTCTTGGTTCTTGTGCTTCAGCTGGCTGTAAGCTTAGAGCAAGTACAATAGTATAGCCAACTAGTGGCTATAACACTTGTCCATTTCATCTATAGCCTTCAAAAAAATAGTTCATACAATAAGGTAGTTATTACAATAACTATTTGGCCCCATGTGTAAGAGAGTGAAATGCATATTTTTACGTGCTATAGCTAACTGTAATTTAGTAGCCAGCTTCCTTCTCTCTCTTCTTTTCTCTCTCTGCCACGTAAGATTTAGTTGATATTATATTTGCTATAGCCTGCTGACTAAGCCTTATTGTACCTGCTCTTACAGCCCACCTCTCTTCTCTCTCCTCCTCTCTCTCCTCCACCTCAACATACAGCCAGCTTACAGTCTCTTGTAATACTTGCTCTTACATGTCTTGTGATCATGTCCTGCGTGGTTTGTTACTCATGTGTGTGTGCACCAGTGCGTGGGTGTGATTTGGCCATTTGGGGTTGTTTGGTTTTGATTGATTGATTGATTGATGAGCCACAAAGCATGGATTGATGTAACATTATTGTTATGGTACTGTTTAATTTATAGGTTCTTTACGGTCACAAAAGGAGAATTGATAAAGTGGGCACATTCAGTGGGGCTCCAAACTGAATTGTTTTTAGTAAACTAGCCTCATAGGCGCAGCGTCACGTCGCGTCAGTCACCGTATGTACCGAACTAAAGAGAGACGATAATTCATGAGAAGTTTTTTAAAAAAAATCGAGGGCACATGTGTATTTTTGGAAAAGCTAAATGTCAAATTTAGAAAACCGCGTGAGGAGCTTTTTTAAAAAAATCGAGGGCGCATGTGTATTTTTGAAAAAGTCAAAGGTTTTTTTCCGTAAAAAATCGAGAACATGTACGTAACTAAACGAGGACCCGAACGTAATCTAGAAAACCGTGGGACGCTATCCTGCAAAGTATACAAAAGTGGAGGGGTGTTTTCAGAAAAAGCGCTTCCAAAAAAACCGGTAGGGGCCTTTTCGGAAAAGCCAAATGTCTAATTTAGAAAACCGCGTGAGGAGCTTTTTTAAAAAAATCGAGAGCGCATGTGTATTTTCGAAAAAGTCAAAGGTTTTTCCCGTAAAAAATCGAGGACCTGTACGTAACTAAACGAGGACCCGAACGTAATTTAGAAAACCGTGGGGCGCTATCCTGCAAAGTATACAAAAGTGGAGGGGTGTTTTCAGAAAAAGCGCTTTAAAAAACCGACAGGGGCCTTTTCGCGAGAATCAAGGACTTTTACATAATTTTGAAAAAATAGAGGGGCTTTTTCGCATAAGAGGTCAGCCGACCGTACGAAGATTCCCCCGCCACGCGCGCAGGGGCGACATGGTGGGGCTCTCCGCGCGGGGAATCCCCGGGGAGTAATACAGGTATGATTCTTAAGTTCCAAGCGGGAGCCAAGCCAATCTGTGGTTGACACTTATGGTTAGGCATGCCTCAACAAGGTTTATATCCTTTTCAAGTTAAGCGAATAATAATAAATCTTGAAATTCCCCTGTTCTGACATGGTTGCAATCTATACCATACCATGATTTTCACACATAGAAGATAAACCATCATCACAACACCAGTAGAAACCATCAACCTTATCTTTCTTCTGTTACTCTCTTACTAGAGGTAGAAGGGAATATTCCAAAAACAAAACACACACAAATCAGATTATGCGGTCCTACTCTATCTATAATTCACAAAACCTGGCTTGTGCAGGGCCAAGCATGTACTTCCAACCAAATGCACAAAAAAGTCTTCATTACATAGCCACTTGCTCTCCCTGGTTGATAGCCTGATATCCTCCCGTCTGTTACACTTTCTTGGCAACATTTGGGCAAGATGGTCCCATCATCTTCAAGCTTATCCCAGTTTAATAAATCTAACTCTCATTTGAACTAAGCTAAAGATCTACTACTAGTAGTAGTACTAGCTCCTGCAGGATTGGTAGTACAATGACAAGCCCTTATTTGGCCCTGCTTCAAACGATTTCTAGGTTTTGGAATATGTGGCTTCTAATTTCATCTTTTTTTACTTTTTCTTTTTTTTCCTTTATTCCTTTACACTGTCTATGATGATATAATTTTTATTTTTTAAATTTAATTACTCAAAAAAAGTTAACAGTTGTTACAGTACAATTTTCAGCTGCTACAGTATTTTTCAACCACACACGGTGCTAAAACCCAAGAAGCCATAAGCATATAGCTGTTTGGAGCTCCACCTTAATGTACTGCCCAGATGCCTATGGTATGTTTGCTTCCTACTTGCATGTGCACATCTTCAGTTCGGTTCAAACTTGTTTAATAGTCATACTAGTTTGAGGGGGGGGGGGGGGGGGAAATGGAGGCAGGCATGAGTGATAAAAGGTTTGGTGCCTCAAAAGAGTAAAGGGATTAGTTTCATTCAAAAGAGAGGGTATCATGCAGTAAAGGTTAAAAGGAATATGTTCTTGCTATTTGCAAGCACGAAAGAGAGTCTTGAGATTTGAACATGGGATCAGCTTTATCCCAGACAGTGCTCCCTGCCAAACAACACTAGAAAGGGAAACGCATGGTTAGGACTAGGAGGATAAACAAGGGATTTGAAAGTTGCTCTCGTCTGCCCTCTCATCTTGTTGAAGAAATGCATCTGACACCTGTGGAGGAGCACTTGTCCAAAGCAAGATGCTGAATTCATGAAGTTTTTTAGGAACATGCCCCTTAGGATTAGAGGAAAAAGAGTAGGACGGAAGCTTTCTTAGTTTAAAAACAATAGGATGGAATCTTTTGGCTCTGTTCTTTTTCAGCTTTTGGTTTTTCTACAGTAACTAGCTTTTAAACAAAGTATTTTTTTCAAGATAGAGTCTACTAGTTAATTGTAGTACATACTGTACTGACTTCATTTATATTGGCAAAAATCGCACATGAGTTTCTGTTATTCTGTAATCTCTCGTATAAATAGTTCAAAAGCCACAAGCCGCAGCAAAAAAGAATAGACCTTTATCTTAACAAGAGTACAGTGAGCTCGAGTAGGGTGTACTGAAGATGTTGAACAAGCCCATTGCGCTGGAATTTAGATTATGTTGGGCCGGCCCTAATCCCCAGTTTGCAAGCCATAACGGACAGGGCTGGGCATGGACTAGGTAGCCCATGATGGCCCTAATTCTTCTAGGGCTGTCGCTAACACCGCACTAAGAATTTTGCACATTCCCTAAAAAAAGAAAAGAGAATGTTAGATCCAGACTCTGGCACCCCGCTAGGTCCAACTAGGTTCACTCCTTGGTCCCAGGTCTTAAATGGGCTACGCACCCCGCGCGCATAAGCCCACGAGCTGCCCGCAAATAAACCCCTCAAGCAATAACCTTATAAGTGGTATTAGGTCTTCTCCCAAAAAAAAAACTAGTCCAATGAGGAAGACTCCCTCACACTTATAAGTTGTGCTTTTTCCTTTTCTACAATCCATGTGGGACTATTCCTAACAATTGTCAGAGTTTGTAATCTTGTTTTCAGTTGGATAGTCA
This sequence comes from Dendrocalamus sinicus, assembly GCA_036346575.1. NCBI lineage: Eukaryota > Viridiplantae > Streptophyta > Magnoliopsida > Poales > Poaceae > Dendrocalamus > Dendrocalamus sinicus. The sequence goes on from CM070642.1 coordinate 4,899,866, forward strand.
TAGTCGTGTACGAATTGGTAGTCATATACGAGTACGTCTCTATCGGAGTCGGAATTCATGGTCGCAGTCGAGTAAGACTTAGTGTCCGAGTCATAGTCAAGTCCGCCCTGAAGTCGAAGAGCAGGGTATAAAAGAACAGAGCCTTTGTACCGAGAAGCAGAGCACCAAGTCAACGAGGATGTAATCGCAGAGGGGGTGCCGGGAAGAGGGCGACCGGTGTGGTCACAAGAGCACTGAGTATAGGCAATGTAGTCACAGAGGAGGTGCAGAGCATGGAGCGACTAGCGTGGTCGTAGGCAGTCGGCGTGACCGCGGAGCATGGAGTGACCGACGTGGTCGTAGGCAGTCGGCATGAACGCAGAGCATGGAGCGACCGGTGTGGTTGTAGGCGGTCGGTGTGACCGCAGAGCATGGAGCGACCGGTGTGGTCGTGGGCGATCAGTGTAATCGTAGAGGAGGCAGGCGACCAGTGTGGTTGTGGGCAATCAACGTGATCGTAGAGGAGGCAGGCGACCAACGTGGTCGTGGGCGATCAGCGTGATTGCAGAAGAGGCGACTGGTGCGGTCGCAGGCGGTCGGTGAGATTGCAGAGGTTCGTAGACGTGGTCGTAAAGGAGTCACGACCACGGCGAACAGAGGCTCACAGACATGGTTATAAAGGAGTTACGACCATGGTGAGCAGGGGATCGCAGACGTGGTCGTAAAGGAGTTACGATCACGGCGATCGAGTAGAGAAATCCGCAGAAGTGGTAAACGTAGTCGTAAAGGAGTTACGACCATGGTCGCAGAGCAGAGGGTCATAGACGTGGTCGTAAAGGAGTTACAACCACAACGACGAGAGCGGAGGCGTCCGCAGAGCAGAAGACGTGGTCGTAAAGGAGTTACGACCATGGCGACGAGAGCGAAGGTGTCCGCAGGTGCTGAAGGCGTGGTCGTAAAGGAGTTACGACCACAGTCACGCAGCAGGAAGATGTGGTCGTAAGGGTTACGACAACAACGGTCGACAGAATCACTGCGTGGTCATAAAGAGCTACAACTACGGTGATCGACTGTGGTCGAAGGAAGTGCAATGCAGCGGTGGAGAACGTGGTCATAACTTCAGCTGAAGTTTACGATCATGTGGTCGGTGCAGCGATGAGTGATCAGAGGGGTCACAACGTGGTCGTAACGACTGTCAGCGTGGTCAGAGATCCAGCAAAGCGGTTGTAACGACACAGGAAGTGGTTGTAGCCTCAAAACGTGGTCGTACAACTACAGGAGGTGGTCGTAGTGGCTAGGCGATGGTCATAAAGATCCTAGGCACAGTCGTAAAGGACTGTAACAGAGAAGAAATTGCACATAGTGGTTGCACAAGAGGAGCAGCAGAGCTTGCCAATTCCACTGCTAGTACTTGTGAACTGTGATGCATATTGTTAGAGTTAATCTGGTTTCTGATTTCTTTTTTGGGTATTGATAAACATCATCCGGATGTTTTCTTTCTAACTATCATCCAAATTTGTGACCGTTGGATTAGAGATCCAATGGCCACAAATTCTCCCCACCCCCTCCAAAAAAAATTCACCCCATATATGAATATGTATGTGAGGCTTGCCGTGTACGGGACTAGTAGTTGTGGTCGGTTTCCATTTCTTGTTCAGCAATGTAAGAGTATAAGTAGAGGAGCAAGGCAACGATAGGAAGGTGAAGAAAAAAAGATGAACGGCTTTGTGTGCTCCGAGAAAATAAAAAGGAAATCGATCTGTGTTGCATGTGCACGTTTTGAGTTTTTCCCTCCAGCGCACAGGAAGGGAGATGCATCATGGAGAATAGGTGCTGCGTGGAGTCAGAGGTGCTGTGCTGTGCTCCTTCACGTGAACATGCAAAGGCGTTTCTTCGCGTGTACTAGGCGAGATGGCAGGTGTGCCGTGATCTGCGTGATCCGAGAGAGAAAATATCTAGAAAAAATTACAACAAATGTCATCAAATAAGGTCATTCAATTGCACAGAGCATGAACCGATAAAAAACAGAGGCAGCTGGATCTCTTTTTTTTCTCCTTGTATAAATCAAGGCAGAGAAAAAAATAATATCTTGACAAGCTTGTAGTATACCGATCTAGTTCTACATGTCAAACGCGGACTTATTCTACTTGCATGGCTACGTGCAAGTGAGGATTCTTTGAGGCAGAGAAGACGACAGCGGCATACAGAGGCAAGAGTTGTTTGCCAATCGGCGTCATGGATCGAAGACGGCGGCGCCGCACTCGCACTTCCACCCGACGGGCTCGTAGTTGGAGTACTGCGGGCCGAGCCGCCCCGCCGCCGCCGCCGCGCGCACCCTTAGGACGGCTTTGCACGGCGCGCACCCGCCGCACTTGCGCTCGCAGCACGGCGGCCTCGACCCCAGCCTGCTAAGCTGCTCCTCTCCTCCTCCTCCTCCGCTCGTCTGAAGAACACGCGTACACTTAACATGTCATCAGCATACGTACGCTGCATGCAGCAAGCAACAAGGTAGAGGGTACGGAAAAGGGCAGCATTGGCTGTCTGCACTTGCAGCGTAGCATCACAAGGAGAGATGGTGAGAAAGAGATGTACCGGTGATGAATGCGAGCCCTCTTTGACATGCACCAGCTCCTGGTCGCCTGCGGAGAAGCTTGACACAGATTTAGGAGGGGGAAAAAAGGAAGGATCTTTGATCTTTGTAGCTGGATCAGCAGAACTTCACCTTGGGACATGGTAAGCAGAAGCAGGAAGAAGAAGAAGAACCAAGCCGCCCTGCTCTGCTTGTGCGGACGCCGAGCTCCACACATCATGCAACGCAATGCTGCAAGAGAAGGATGCAGTACTTGCTAGTAGTTGCTCCTTTGCTTGCTTCTAGCTAGCAGATGCCTTCCACTTCTGCTCTGCACTCTTCAGAAATCAGAAGTCTACAGAGATCTTGGAGCTCTTCTTCTCTTTCTTGGATAAAGGTCCTGCTCTGCATGTGGCAAGCAGCAGGCAGCCTAGGAGATGCATGCAATGGCAATGCGATTGTCAGGTCACAGCGACGCAGTGCCATGGCCTTATGAGCAGACCACTCCATTCCTCTGTGCATGCAGGGACATGGTTGCCGTTTCAGAGAGTTCGCCTGTGCCGTGGTAGCATCAAAAGGCTACGCGATAGGAAACGCGCAGGCTTTTTGGGCTTCCTAGGCTGCAGTGCGTTGCCGCCTGCTGCTGCTGCTGCATCTCAAGGACTTTGCCTCGCATTAACGGCATGGGCCACGGTTCGGTGCGCCGTGAGCCGCTCCTCTGTTGTTCAATCCAAAAAAAGGCATTTTTTTTACTTTGGAACAGGACAAAAAACAGTAAATAGATGGAGTAAGTTCTAGTACTACTGTTCTGCGTCTACCAGGTATGGGTAACAGGGTAAGAACAGTGTAAATTTCAGTGCACCTCTGGTAGATATAGTTCAGGCAGCCACTAGGTACAATAATGAAGGTGGCCATAAGCCCATAACAATCATCCATCATAGAAGTCAAGAAGCCAAGAACTGCTGGTACTTTGGATTCATTTGATCAACAAACCACTGCAGATACCAACTATAATTCAAAATTCAAGGATTTTTAGTGTTCCATTTACACACCTAGCGATTAGCGAACAAGTGCTGGCGATGGCGTTTTGCAATCTACGGCGAGAGCTATAAGCACTAGTATTACTATACAAGCAAAAGCGAGCATAACCATGCGGTCTAAAGGGCCAACAGCTTGACCATATCTGGTAATGCTAGACGGTTAGTAGAATTTTGAGTGCATTAAACACAAGGCAAACATCTGATGAGCAGCTCCAGAAGGAAAATTAGCTCATCAATATGGCAGGAATGGGGCCAAGTTGTTCTTCATCTCCTAGCTCATCAACGATGAGGAAGATGAACGGGCCGACCTGTCATACTCCTCCTTGTCCTCACTGAATGCCTTCTGAAGCACATCTTGCATTTCATGAAACCTCCTCTTCTTCTCAGCGGATGTATCACTTCCAAGGGAGGCCAGCTCAGTTTCATCATCCATGATCTTGTCTAGCACTTCTGAACAACGAGGGAAGAAGCGTTTCCCGAGTTCCACTGGTATACAAATTAGTCCAGATCCATAAACTCATGATAATATCGTCTGTATGGCTTGTGTTGTGAAATATAAAATGGCAAACAAATCCCCACCCCTTATCTAGTAATACCTACTATAGATCCTTTTATTTCTAAAATAGTATATTATAATTGAATCCCAAAAGTTTATGCACAATTGTTCAGCCCCAAGCAAGACTAATCGTTATCAATTCAACACCTGATTAAAATTTTATGACCATAATAAACTGTACATATTTAGGCTAAACATCTACTCTTGAGATAAATATGGACTATCATTCTCAAAGAGCACAATAGACCCAAATTATCCATGATTCACAGATTGACAGTAGGGCTAAGAATTATACTCCTTGATTTAATGTGCAAGATTTTTAAAACCTATCAGGGTACTCGACAGTAAACCTATCAATCTGAATCGGGGAAAAAGATAAAATCTTGAATTTCAACTTCAGTTGCAACAGATACACTAGATAAGTGAATAACATTATATTTAAAACTAATATAAAAGCATTGTGGTTGAATAAAGGCAAGCTGCGCGTCACCTGTTTTCGAGAGGGCTCTCATCCGAGCTAAGTGTTCTTCCTTCATTTTAAAAGGAGTATCATTTAGATCAACAGTTGTCTGCTGCATCTCAGGAGATGGATTTGCACTAGAACCAAGGGTAAACTCCAAAGTTCCATCCACTTGAGCAATATCCATTGCTACTCTTGCCTCCATTGGAAACAATATCCTCGCCAAAGCAACTACATAGCATGAAAATAGTAATGTGAACACTTTAAGTTTCCAAGAGAAAACGATTCAAAACACTGGTTAGCTGCCCATGGAGAACTGCTCTGCATGCAACACTGCCAACCATAGTAAACAGACAATTCTGGGGGGGAAAACCAGCAACACTTCACGATTTGATAAGTGAAGATTACCTCGGTTTTCAAGGTACAATAACCTTCCACGTAGACTTTCACCAGCCATCGCAAGAGAAATCGATGCTTCTCCAATTTGTGGATCCCTTCTTTCAGCTTGCTCCAGAATCTCAATACATAATCTATCTTTAGGAGATGGTTTTCCTTCTTCAGTAGCCCCAAAGTAATCCCTGTGTTTTGTGAGTCTCTTTGATATCTGAACTGCTTTTCTTCCATCAAATGTAAGATCCGATGGCCGAGCCCCCTTTGTTAAAAGAGAGACAATGATTTTAGGCTCTCTTCGCCTAGCAGCAATGTGAAGAACAGTATAGCCTCTTCGGTTTCTATGATTAACATCTGCAAGTGCAAGATCCAGAAGTTCCGTTGTAATTTTTGAGTCACAATGTTCTACAGCATAGTGCAATGCAAACGCGTCATCAAGATTAGTCTGCCCTTCCTTGAGCAGCATCCTGACTAGCTCCACATCATCAGAATCAAGGGCTCTGTGTATCCTTCTTACATGTTTATTAGGAAAGCCATTGTCTTCAGGTGAAACTAATCCAAGACTCAGACGTGAATCAATAATTTGCTTGATAACATCTGGAGGCAACACCTTCTCAAGACTAATCATGTCAAGATTTGACCGAACTACCATCTCAAGGCATCTCTCAAGCAGTTTCATGCAATATTTGTTGCATAAGTTTGCAACAGATAAGATCAATGGAAGGTTATCCACCTCAACCATATCAAGGACATCAAGGAGACGCCGCTGCATGGAAAAGAAAGGAATAATGTTGCATAGTACTAGGTTCTTAAAATGGTAAAACAATAATAGTGATAATAGACTGACAGTTGTTAGACAATGTGGAAAGGTCGTGAATATAGTGATGATGAATAATTGACTTTTGGGTTACATTAAAATTTGTGTTTGTGAAAGTTTCGGTCGATACTCTTTTGTAAAACTGGAATAGCAGGAATATTCAAGATAAGCGATCTGACTGCCTTGTATTAGGCGGTCTGACCGACAGTCGTCGACCACGACGGATTGACCATGGCGGATCGACCATGGCAAGTCAAGCACGGCACAACGACCACGGCTGAATGACTGCGACAATGAACCTGTCGTAAGCAATAGTGAATCAGTCATAAGAAACATTGAACCGGTCGTCAGCAACAGTAAACCGGTCGTAAGCGAGAGTGAACTAGTCAATGGTCGGAGCTACAGTGAACCAGTCGTAAGCTGCGGCGAACCGGTCGTAACAACAGTGAACCGATTGATAGTTGTAGCTTTATGTTGGGTTGTTCGATTGACAGATTTCGATCACGATCGATAATCGGAGGTGTCGACCGCGATCGGTGATTGATAATGTGAGCTACAGTGCTTGGTTGTTAGTCGTAGCTACAGTACCTTGTCGGTACTCGATAGTCGTAGACTTTGCGGTCGGTAGTCGTAGGCTTTGCAGTCGGTAGTTGTAATCTTTGCGGTCGGTAGTCGTAGACTTTGCGATCGACAGTCATAGACTTTGCGGTCGGTAGTCGTAGACTTAGAGATCGATAATCGTAGACTTCACGGTCGGTACTCGTAAGCTTCAAATGCTTTACTTCTTGTGATTTTCGAGTACCCTAAGTACTCGTGTTGGGTCAGCGGTCTAACCCGCCTGTGCATGGCGGTTAGACCGACTTTTCTGAGTGGTCTGAAGTTGATTTTGGAAAGCGTTGGATATTGTGGTCATGGATGATTTGATTTTTCTTTATTGATGGCTAAGAGTGTGTTTTGTGTGTGTGGACTAATGTTAGTCAAGTTGGAAAGAACTTGTGTCGGGGAAAAGTCTTTAGTCTTTGCATGTGTAGGTTGGGCGCAAAGACGGTCATGGTCGGTGACGAGGAAGATTGGGACTAGGAGGGGGAAATCTGAGGTCCAGGCGGTCAAGAATGTTACGAGGTGGTCGGGCTCACGTTGGAGCATGTGGAAATCAAATGTGGATAATGTGCGGAGAAACTATAGGAGGTGCAGTCTTGGAGGCTTCGACATATGAGGATGATGTGTGGAGAAGTTACAGGAGATGCGGTCTTAGAGACTTCAACACGTGATGAGTAGGAAGGAGTTATGCAAGGTGTCCATAACTGGAAGCATTAGAGATAATAGAAAACCCGTGTTTGGAAGGGTTTCGGATCCCTTGATTTTCAGAGGCAGTTAGAGTTGCATGTCCAGTTTGATGAAGACATGATTTAAGGCTCTAGCATATAAATAGAGGGGAGAGTTTAAGAAGTTAATGGGGGGTTTTTGTAGGGCTTTTGGGAGAAAGCTTTTGGAACTTCCAAAGGCTATATTACCCAAGTACCCATGGTCGAAGGGTCATTGTATATTCACCTGACCAGCTACTACTCGGAGATCTTATGAACTGGTACATGGGCCCGTCTTCAGGCAACTCCTCCCATGCGGTGGATAAAGCACGTGCTTTATCTTTCCTCTAACCACACGATGACTTGGCCCTATGTCTTTGATGACAACCGCCTTGCAGTTGCCCTATGATTCTCTCCCACTGACAATAATAAAAAAACAGCTATTATCAGGATCCTCTTGCTGACAGCAACCATTCACTCGACCGGATGTGACAAATTGACAAGGCGCCTGCTCACGTGGACAACCGACACTTTTTAATGCAATTTAAAGTTTGGCGAGAGGGAAACAAAGGAGGCAAGAGAAAAACAAAAACAGTTTCTGGAGAATAAAGGAAGATGTCCCGACTAGATAGCAGATTACAAAGACAAGAAGTAGCATTCTAGGGCTAGTAGCACCCTTTTGTAATATCTCATCGAGAGCATCTTGTAACTGGTTCAGAGTAATAAAGATAGTCCCCATTCTTTTCCTAAATCCTTCTTAGAGACTTAGCTTTTTTTCCTACAATTCGTAAGATCGGCAATTTGATCGTTGACAAACCCCGACTGATTTATCATAAATACTTGAAATAGTGCCAAGGGTTCCCCTTGGAAATATCATATGACAAATAAAACAGTTCCAAGTTATGTATAGATTTACGTTAACGAATCAATGTTACAAATAGCAAGTAGAGGAGGGTCATTAATTGGAATCTTGAGGTATGATTATTGGGCTCAATACTCCCGCTTGAAAGAATATTCAAAGGTCCTAAAGAAAAATGAGGAGTTGAGGTGCCAATCTGCGTATAGATATTAGCAACATTAGGTGTTTTAAATTTAGTACTTGTGCAATTTTCTTCTGAGTGTGGCGTACAAGCTCTCCTCATATCCCCGGAAGATTGCAATGGTTAAGATCTTGCCATAATGTACAGTATAATTTCTGATTTGCAAATTTATTTGTTTGTTTCACCGGTGGTTTGCTGAACTACATACATGAAGTGAGATGATAACATGTTACAACTTGTTTTCTATTGATGTTTTGTCATCACTTCTTAAATGCACGCTGATATGCAGAATTAAATTTAAGTGGAAAACTATATGATTTATCATTGTCACAATGTTGTCAGTTTTGGAACAATGTCACATTTCTATGTTCCTATCGTGGTGTACTGGTGTCAAGAGTCAGTATTCATGCAGCCTAGATTTTGCTATTGCATAGTTCAAGCATCTTTGTCACGAATGCTCTAATAAGAAACTTCCTACCGATTTACCGTATGGACACCACTCGTATTGAAAGTTCACAAAAAGCTGTACCTTTCATTTTCACTTCAACACATCTAACAAGAATTCTTCAAATAGCATGAAAATGACACGCACCTCAAACCACAAATTGCATCGTTTGCATGCAAAAACACATTTAAGCAGGCAGTTTGGAATTCAGACAGCAGAAAACGGTTGGTGAGGAGGATTGTATCGATTGGACCAATGGAACAGGGCGCGATTTGAGTTGATTGACGACTTGTGATGCAGACTACTGCTTTTCTAGAGCAGCTCTCGTTGAAATTGGGGATGACCACTGTTAACTTCTGTTTCTGCGAGCACGTGCTTACAAATCGCAAACAACCCAACCTGTCCTAGCATATATTGACGACTTCGCCAATCAATCAATCAATCAATCACCATATAATTAGCACAAGCTCCGCATTGCAATAAGCAAAGTGTGATGCTTTAAGTCTATCTCGCAAATGCGTTGAAAAGAGAACCGCATTTGTTCCTTCAGTTGGATAAGCGGCGGCCGAGGGGAGCAGAGCAGACATAGTATGCAAGGGTGATAGTCTCATTTCGCCGCATAAAGCAAACATCCACGCGCGCAGCAAAAAAAGAAAAGAAAAAGACATCATTAAAACCCGCTGATTGGGAACATGAAACGTCTGAGCAATACGCGTCCTGGATTCCCAGCAAGCACAAGAATACGAAGGAAAATAAAATAGAAATAAAGAAAGCATCAAGAGCGGCAGGGCAGGGCAGGGCAAGGGGGTAACTTGGCCGCGTGAGTAGATGGGGAGGGAGGGAGAGGCGGACCTGGAAGAGGTTGGTGAGCTCGGCGACCTGGAAGGTGGAGGCGACGAAGAGGACCTGCGCCATGAAGGCGACGGCGGGGCAGCAGCCGACGTGCGCGCACCCGTCCTCGTCGACGCAGACGCACGCTGCCTTGGGCAGGTCGCCGACGCGGCCGCTGTACAGGTAATCGAGCACCAAGAGCAGCGCCTCGTGCCCGACCTCCACCTCCTCGCCGAGAATCTCCCGGAGATCCACCTTGTCGCCCTCCGCGCTGCCGCCAGCTGGGCCGGCGCCGGCGGCGCGGCGCGCGAAGACCCCGCGCAGGAAGGGGCTCCGCGCGGAGAGCACGCAGCGGTGCACGCGCAGGTCGGGCGCGCCTGGGACGGATATGCGCGCGTCGGAGAAGAAGGCGGAGTCGTCTGGCGAGCGGAAGGCGGCGGCGAGGTTGTCGGAGAGGCGGCGCAGCGCCTGCATGTCCGCGTCCGCCGACGCGTCCCCGGTCACGCCGCCCTCCCCGGAGACGACGCTGTCGGAGTCGGAGAACGCGGTGGTGACGTGGCTGGTCGGAGGCTCCATTGGCGAGACGCGAGGAGGAGCCCGGCCAGCTGGTGGGAAGGCGCGAGGAAGTCGAAGCGAGCGAGTGGCGCAACCGCGCAGCGAAAGGGATGCATATAGAAAAGAGCAAGGTGCGCGAGTGACGTGGAAATCAGAAATGACAACCTTGCAGTTTGGCCCTGACTTCTTCGGATTTCGCGAATAGATCCCATGGTTGACCCAGGGCTTGGCTTCTCATTTTTAGAAGTTGAAATAAATTTGTTGGTTTTTTAATTTTGATTATTTTGTTTTTTCTCTTATTCTTTGTATTATCTATAGAGATATAATATTATTTTTTAATTGAATATTTTAGAAAAAGCTAATAACCGCTATAATGTAATTTTAGCCGAAAGTCAATAGCCAAAAATCAAAAGCCGTAAAAAAGTTGGATTGAACGCCCCTCAAGACAAAAGTGCTTGTCACAACAGGGGCAGAGCCACCGCCTGACGACCCTGGACGACCATCCGAGCTCGCCGGCAAGCCACCATGGAAACCCTGTTGAGCTCTGCCACCACCGAAAAGGATAAATCAATTGTTTCTATGGCAGCATTAGTCGTGAGCGTAGTGGCCTTACTCGGCCTACACCCCATTAGTTGGGTCGTCGCATGTCTACCACTGCCCCGGCAGCCCATCTACTCTGGCTTGCCTGATTTACTGGCTCCGTCATTGTGTTAGTGTTCTGTGTACTACCGGTTTTATGTATAAAATTGCCACGTAATAATGGTAAGCATTACTTGATTTGGTCCAATATCAATGTGTTGCAACTGATACTGTTTTGTCTCTCTATGCATGTTATATTACATGAACTGAGTGATATCAATGAGAATCTTGAAGCAAAGAGCTTTTTCTATCAATTGAAACCAGTTATATCATTTGAGGTGGATTTTTTGGCTGATGGTTTATGACTTAAATATTTGAATTTTGGTTGTTTATGAGATATAGTACACACAGGAAAATAGACGTATATGATTTTAGCCGGTACAGTTGAACTCAGTACACTTTTTACTATAATCTTCCTATTGATCATGTCTTGAAAAAAGTACCGTTTAAAAATTAATTACTGCAGACAGTATAAACATAAGTATGTATAAGTCATTTCGAACTTAGCCTTGGTTGATGATAGTTTCCCCATCTAGAACGCGAAAATTTACAATAAAAACATTTGGATTACAGCACGAACAAAAAAAAACTCATGACTCGATTTGAGGCCTTGATCTTAACACCAGCTATTCAGGCACATTTCCATCGGAGGGCGAGTACTAATATATATATTTGCCAGGAGTTGAGGGACCAATGGTAAAAAGAAGCCACTCCATATGGAAAGTAGGAGGCGGCGGCGGTTCTGCTCTAAACGGCCTGGATCACGAGACAAAGCTACTTGAACAAGTTGGTTATTTAATTTCAGTTTTTTATTATTTAGCTTTTTTCTATACTTTTTTGTGTTGACCGAGACGATGTAACAATTTTTATTTTTTCCTCATTATATAACTTTCTTTTAATCGAATAACTCAGAAAAACTAGCAGCCGCTATAGTACACTTTTAACCAACAGCTACAACCAGAAGTCATTGCTTAAAAGCCGTTTATAGCAACTATAAGAGCAAGTCCAATAATGGTCTTATAGCCAAGCTAGTCAGCATTTTTGCTGATGTGGAGGAGAGAGATGAGAGCTTGGCTCTCATGCAAGCAACAAGCTGGGCACGGGAGCCTATGCAGTGGTGGGCTCAGATAATAAATGTATGTGAGGAGGAATAGGAAAGAGAATGTGAGACATGGTATCGCATAATAATAAAAAACCTTTTGTAGACAAATAGAAGATAAATTATTGTATAACTTGGCTCTTATAACTTGATTTATAGCCAAACACTTGGCTCTATTATTGGACTTGCTCTAAAGAGAGAGCTAGCTAGCACAGGTTAGCTACATGGCGATAGGAGTCTGCCGGAGACAAACTAAGGCGTAGGAAGGGGATAGGTTCCCCTCCTAGGTAACTACTTCACAGTTTGTTGTGTTATGGTGCTTGTCGCTGGGATTGGATACAGGAAAGATATGTTCTTTTGAATTGTGCTTGATGGCTTTTGGCTACAGCTGATGATTTTTGTTTGCGTTTTTAGAGATGATGGTGGACGACGAAAATGCTGATGTAGATGGTGCACACGTCGGCTAGGTCAGGAAGCCGTTTAGAGAAGCCGTCCCGTTTATTTTTGCTTTCGAAGAAGTCGAAGCCAAAAGCCACCCAAAAACCTAGAAGATTATGACCTAATACTCCTCCTAGTTCTCCTACAACTTTACATGGAGTTGGAAGGAAGTGGCATTGTAGCACCTCATATACCAATATGAGATATTATTATAGAATATCATTGCCAAAGTAAAGAATAAATAATAAAAGTAACAATAGAAAATTGCAACGAAATTAAAACTTTAAGAGTGCTTTAATAAAGAACCAGTGGAAGCTGAAATAAATGTTTTAAATATGGGACTGGTCCACTTCTAACCAAATGAAGAGTAAATAAAATGACATAAATAGTGGCAAGCTATGGTGCTGAAACTTAAGTGCTCCCACCCATGCATAATGCTATCACTCTACTGGGCTTTTACTTGAGATTTAGAAATCTCAGCAAGTGCCCAACAACAGTCGCAAGCAAAATGTGTAAAGGACAAATAATGCAAACAAGTAATTGACACAAGTCAAGATAGTGAAACTAGATCACCGGAAACACTGATAGAAACGATGGAATTAAGGATAATTATTATTTAGTAAGTTATGGAAAAATCATCGGCGATTGCTTTCCACATACCCGGTTATACGAGAGTAGTTAGGCACATCATTGTCCTCGACTGTATAACCGCAGACAAGGCGTAATATCCTAAGTAACGAGGGTGTACGGCCCCTCGTATGTTGCTAGGTGGGTAAAAATCTCCCCTATATGTGGGTAACCCCGGGCCAGGTAATCATTATTTTTATTAGTGAGCTATCTGGGATGCATTTAAGGGAACTAGGGTAAGCTAAAGTAAGATTATGAGAAGTGAAAGGATTTGCTAAAGTTGAAACGAGAAAAAGCGTAATTCCCAATACGAGGTGATGTGGGATAATGATAAGGTGAGAGTGAACTAGAAATTATTCTAAGAAGAATATTAAAGCATAGCACACACAAGGGTTGTTATCCATTCAAGTTTTATCACGTGCCAAGTGATTATTAGTCAGTTTAACATATATTATCAATATAAATCCATCTAGGCTTACATAAAACATCTTATAGGTAACAGATAATGTTATCAGGAACTAAAACATAGCAGCCTTAGTGCTAACAAAGTGCTAATGGGTTAAACCTAAATTAAAATGTGTTCATATGCTACCCCCCATTAATGAATGAAGCATTAATTCTAAACCCCTATAAAGCATAAATACTAGAACATAATAACAAAGCGTTTAATAAGGCTAAAGCATATAACACCGATTACCCTAGGTCATCAAGATGTAAATACTACATTAGCAGGGTATGATCAGGTAAGTATTACATTGTGATAATTGTATTCAAAGATAGAGGCGACAATTAATTATGGCACAGATGATATGAGGAACGGAGAAGTTACGACTACAAGGTATTTGCCTTGAGCATGCTCGGTGGACCCACTACACGAAGAATCTGGAAAGAGCAACTGTCCAAATGCTCCCTCAACAGCTGCGTGTGAACCTACAGATGAAATGGAAGCGAATCAGATAAGGGTTATGCTAAAATTTTGAAAAGGACAGCAAGAGGTTGTTCGGCCGGAAGAGATCGCACTCGGTGAGATTTTATCGTGTGAATCGTCGTTCGGCCGAACGAACCATGGCCCGCTGCATGACTTCAGAAACTCCGCGCGAAACGTTATTCGGCCGCGCACCCAACCGGCTAAACCGCGTAACCGTGAAACAAACGGTCACCCGGCTGCCAGCCACCACCGCAACCACTGCCCGACCGCCGCCACCTGTGCCACGCTACTGCCTACCACGGCCACCGCGCCATACGGCCGTGCGGAGCCGCCTCCATCGGCCGCAGTGCCGCACCACCATGGCCGGCCGGCCGCGCCCTTGGCCACCGCCGCCACCATCGCCTTGTGTGCCGCTACTAGCCACTGCACGCTCGGTGCCTCCTCAAAGAGGGAGACAGTGGAAAGGATGGAAAAAATAAGAGGTTGGTTCAATTGTTAGAGAGAGAAGCATTCGTAAGGTGGAAGAGTTTGGTCTCTTAAATGGCCACTTAACTAGGTTAAGAAGGTTAATTAGGGCAGTCTCAGTGCTCCACGTAGGATAGTGTCTATGTCATTAATTAGATTGCCATGTAGGAGTTTTAGATGATGTGACGCTATATTAAATAAGAGAGAGAAGAAAAAGAGGAAGAAATTGGGTCTCATGCAAGACCTAGTTTCTATGAGAAAACCAATGCAATAGACACTACCAAATTTTGCATTGGAGAGATGGTGGTATCTTCATGATAGATGGAGAAAAATTATGATTGGTGGAGAGGAGAGAGAGATTTTGATGCTTAATTAATTGCTTGGGTTATAAATAGACATGGTGCATTGGAGACAATAGTGTCTAAAGTAGTGTCTATATGACATAGCATAGATAGAAACTACTTAAGTGGTTTCTGCACTGGGACTGCCCTTAGGGGTTTCTCTTTTTTCTTTCAAGATGCTACAGGCATGACATGGCAGTGCACGCATGTCATGGTCCTAAACTATACTACACACACACACACACACACACACACACACACACACACACACACACACACACACACACACACACACATATATATATATATATATATGGTGATCGGTTGGACTTAAAAGCTCATGGCTTATGGCTGAAAATACTGTAACTGGCTGAAAAAATCACTGTAACTGACAGAGGCTTATTTAGCATAATTAAATTTAAAAATATTTTAAAATATAAAAAATATGTTAGCCCATTATGTATAATACAAACAAATACGGGAAAAAAAGAACCGGCAAAAAAGCTCAACAAAAAACCAAAAGTTCAGAAAAAGACGAAATTTATGAATAGTGATAAATAAGCTAGAAGCCAAAAGCTTAAGCCCAACCAATCACTATACTGGTCCATTATAAGATTATTGATCAGCTATCTAGCTTGGGATCGGTGGGCCTCCTTCTTTCCTATGATGAATCGATGATAGAAGCTTGCTAGGGAGTACTACCAGTATTTTGCCGAGAAAGTCTATGTGTTCTTTTCAATTACGGTTGATGGCTTTTGGTTTTATTGAGAGCGTTTGTGTGAATGAACTGAATACCGATAATCCGCTTTAAAAAATCTGTCTCAAAAAACCGTTTAAAAAAATAACAAAGAAACTGTCCTATTTGTTTATTCAGAGGAAACCATAACATGAAAGAATTAAACCTTTGTTATATATATATATATATATATATATATATATATATATATATATATATATATATATATATATATATATATATATATATATATATATATATATATATATATATATATATATATATATATATATATATATATATATATATATATATATATATATATATATATATATATAAGGCCTTTGTTAGAGCCGGCCGTCAGATGATAGGAAACAGGTGTGGATGTATCAGATTCACTAATTCACTGACTCCCCCACGGCCACATACAACTCCTGATGGACACCTTTTGGCTCGACGTGAGCCCTTGGATCCATCAGGATCGAATAACACGCGAGGCGTTCAACACGGTTTGAAGCACAGCACAAGAAGTTACGGTCGACAGTGTGTCGTTCAACACGGCTTGAATTAAAGCACATCACACGAAGTTACCGTCGACGGATTGTGTAAAATCACAGCTGGTCTTATAAAATAAGTGACATGCATCTTGTTAGTCTTGATTAGAATTAGATCATGTATAATTGAAGTATTACTCTCCCTGAGACACGAGACGTACGAGTCACGGAGATGGAGAGAGAGGTAACCGCCCAGGTTGCGTGTCCAGGTTAAATGGGACAAGAAGCCGTAGGTCGCAACAAGGGAGCCCAAACATCCAACACTTAGGTGTCTCCAACAGCTGACTATTTAGTTAGCTAGATCTGATGTAACAAGAAAAAAGTAGGAGAGAGAGTAGTCACTAGCGACGAGCAAATAGCTGATCTATTTCACGTAGTCTAAGAACATGAGAGAGGAGCATGTGGGTCCAACAGTATAAAATAGTCTTTGCTTTTGTCTCTCACCTCCACGTCAGCTGACTATATAGCTAGTACTAGCTATTACCATTGCGGATACCCTTAGATCAGATTAGATTTTTTTCTTTTAAAAAAGAAAGAAAACGTGGTGCTTTGCTGCTGGTTTTCACTTTGGCTGCCAGCCGTGCATGTCCCCGTACAGTGTGCCCGCTCCGGCACGTTCAGCCGTCTGAGGTTGACCCGTGGCCAGTAATTGAGCTAGCAAAACGTCTAATCCCCACTGTCGCTGTCCGGTGGGCCCCGGTGACATCAAGAGCTGGCTAAGGCCCTATTTCATGGCCTAGGCTTCTGGCATTTTAGAAGTTAGAATGAACACATCGATTTTTAATTTTATTTTTTGTTTTTGTTTTTTTATATTGTTTGTGAAGATATAACGATTTTTTTATTTTTTTATTTTTCTCTAATTGAATTACTCAGAAAAAATTAATAGCAGTTACAATATAATTTCAGCTAAAAACTAACAGTCAAAAGCCACGCAACGGCCGATTTGAATAGGGCCTAAAGCCTAAGGGCCTGTTTAGAAACACCAATTTTTCCCACCTGTTACTAGTTTACACCGGTACTTTCTAGGGCACAAAGAAATAGAGTTGTAACTATTTATCATTGTAAATATGTATGATATTTTGGCTCTATTTTAAACAGTTATGGCTGTTATTTTTGGCTAAAATGATACTATAATAGCTGTTATTTTTCTAAGGTATTTAATTAAAGTAAAATAAAGAAAAAATAAAAAAATCACTATATCTCTACGGATAATACAAAGGAAACGAAAAAATTGTGTTAAAAAACCAACACGTTCTAAATAGTTTTTGACTTCTAAAAACCAAAAAAAAGCCTCGCTGTTTATAGCGGGACCTTTGTTTGGGTACGTTTTTTCCTGGTGTCTGTTAGACAAGCTCTGGGCCACCATGGACATGCCTGAGCCAGGTAGGAACGATCCTCCACAGCCATGAAATGGTTCCGATCCAAAGCATTACGTTAGGTAATTGGAATAGATTGCTCCTGTGATCAGTGTATGCACAACCAACAGTGTAACACTAGCACCAAAAGGGCACAAGCACCAGTGAAACATCCATCGCTTCTTAGTTCTTACATGTCAGCCATCTGGTTCAAAAGAAATTACATATTCACACAGTAAAAACACAAACAAGCATCTTCAGATTCGTCAGCAAGTTTCAGCTTACAAAGGCAATTTTAGTTTCAGAATATGACAGAGACATGCAAACTATGATAAGTATACCACAACCTATTTTCTTTAGCATGATAATCATTGTAAATATAAGCAATATAGCATCCTAAGGCCCTGCTCGATTGGGCTAACAAGCTGTGGCTTATGGTTACAATTACACTGTAGCGGGTGAAATTTTACTGTAGCTGAAGATGGCTTATTTATTGTAATTAAATTTAAGAATAGAAAAATATGTTAGCTCATTACGGACACCGCGAACGAATACAGGAAAAAAAAAGAACCGGCAAAAAAGCTAAGAGTTCAGAAAAAAACGAAATTTATGAATAGTGAAAAATAAGTCAGAATCTGAAGTTGAAATAAGCGAAGCCTAAATCATCAGTAATGGAGACAGTCTCGCAACCTTACATGAGAGCACACACACAACTACACAAGCATAAGCAGTTCAGCATCCACAGCCACAAGGCTACCCAAGCTTAGGGAAGACTGCCCCCTTTTTCAGCAGCAACGCAATTATCAACACACAGGCATTCCTGATTCCTGCATGAATATATGGAGAACATCAGTCTACAGTTGTTAACGATTTTGTATGAAAGCAAAGCATGCACGCACTGATCGACCTTTACATGCACCCATCAAATTAAAAAGCGACCTCGCAAGAAAAGAAAGTTAAATGTATTGATTGATAAAGAACTCATCACAGAACAAATTTCGCATGAATTAGCAAGTTTTTTAAGATGCTGCACCATTTATATTTAGGAAGGCATGAATTAGCAAGTTCGCATACTCCAAATTTGTGGTGTATTGTACTAATGTCTGTACATCTCCTACGCCTAGTAGTACTGGACTACTAACTAAATTGCAAGGCTAAGTTTCAGAGCTAACAAGATGCGCTAAGTTTCTTACCGAAACTAATTTCAGAGCCAAGTTTCTTATCCAATTTACCAATTCAAATCAACAGTAGTTCCAGAAACCATATAATAAAAAAACTCTACATGTCCATTCTCTATAGTCCACTTAAATACTAGCGATCAATTCTGTTACAACCTTTACGACTGCCTCAAGATCTCTACGATTACCTAGTGCAGCCGTACGACCATATTGAAGAGGCTATGACTATCTCCTATGTCGTACGGCTGTAGGAGATGATCATAGCGGCTACTAGGTGATCGTAGAGATCCTAGAGCAATCGTAAAGACTATAACAAATTTAAAATATGACAGGGTTTAACGCAAAAAAAAAAAGGTTCCAGCAAATAAGAGGGGCCAAATGGCGCTCACAGGTAACCGGAGCAAGAGCCGTGCCGAGAATGCTCAGACCAACTTTCCAGCCGCGATAGCGAAGCGTCGCGAGGCAGGCACCATGCATGTCAAGGGTTGGGCGCGCAAGATTGCCCAAGTGGAGTACTATCTGTTTACAAAATCAATGACACGTGCTAAATTTGGGAGCGTGCCATTGATTTTGTAGGCGGCGGAAAAGGTCTCCGCGAGGATGCATGATAAGAGCATATTTGGAACACATGCAAAATTCTCATGTCCGCAAGCTTCGACAAGGCTAGGGATAAAAATAGATAGAATAATATTTAAACTATATTTGTATTTATATTTGTAAATGAATATGAATGTGAATTTGGATATTTTCAAATACGAATCAAATATTGTAATGAATATGAATTCAAATCGAATATCTACTCAATTCGGTCGAATCCGGATATCATCATAACTTATGTAGTAAATGAATTAGAATGACTAAGCATAAATGACCATTGATGAGTAGATACTATGTACGCATGTTGTTATAGTTAGTATGTACATATATTGTTACTGTATTCTTTTCCTTACTCGGGGAACCTCACTTTGGGCGTAAGGTTTTTAACAAGGCAGTAATATTGTATTTTAAAAAATATCAAAGAAATTTCACTTTTTCCTGAACCTATGTTTTTATGCAACTAATTCAATTTCAACTAATTTTTAACGAGGTGGGTATGAGAGAAACGAAGAGGGCCGTCGCCGCCACCTTCGTTGTGTATAGTTACTAAGGGCTGGGCTTAGACTGGCATGACACGGACGCCGACACGGTGGACTTTGGGTCGTGCTTAGGTCTAATTGAGGCGAGGCGGGCCAGCACAGCATGTCACAGCGAGATAACTGAGCTGAGCCAGCACAGCATGAAGTGGTCCGAAACACGGTAGACTGGGACTGTAGCTCTACAAGGAAGGAATACGTTTTACTCACTCTAATTTTGGGCGCAACTACAAAATTTAAGGCGTAAATGACCGGGTCAAGAGTCAAAGTCAACATAAAGGACGACGTGATTGCTGATTAGATTGGTATAGATTTGTCGATCTCACTCGCTGATCAGGCGAGCCATATATGGGTCCCCTTGCGTATGCAAGGGATTTGTTCTCTTCACGATGTAAGTCCCAATCTTTGATTCTTATGATCTTATCACAAGCTCCCTCGATCGCCTAGTCCATCTGTCCTAAATGAAAAGGAACAGCAACATAAATTTGGTTACGGTATATAAAAAAATATAGAATAACTACATAATCTATAGTATGTTATTATAAGGCTGATATGTGAATGAGATATCTATGACATATTATGGTCTATGGACATACGACAGTGACGTCTAATTAATATAAATAGGATAGCCGATCGTAGGTTCCGTACGTAGGATTGGTACTCCTGGTATATACAGGAACCATTTTCATATATATATATATATATATATTAAAAATATTGAGTATTACTAGGTGTCCGAACTTCTCAATCTACAGCCGTCCGATTGTGCACGCACAGTGAGCGGGAGAATTGACGATTAACGGGTTCAGGACTGATAGGCCCGTCATTCGCCCCGGGTTCAAGTCGCAAAATAGGAATCTCCGCAATCGCCGTCACTCGGTCTCGCTTTTTTCCCCGGTCTATATATCAATTGAAGATTCGCTATATCACTAGCACTTATAGTTTCCAATTAATTAGCCGCGACAAATGGATACGCCTGCCACACGGCCTATAAATACTTTGCCCTACTCCTCGTTTTCCCATCCCAAACCTCTTCATACTATTAACTCTTCATGCTGTCTTCAGAAGTCTCTAATGGAATCAAGATTGGCTGAGGAATGGACCCCCTCTGAGATAGAAGAAGCTAGGTCACTACTCAATATTAACCGAAACCACTATTATCATGTACAAATTTACCGCTCTAAATCATTCCCTTCGACATATAAAAAAATGAAAGTCAACACTTGCAGTTTTTCCTATGCCGTTCGTGTCCATCAACAATTCAACGAACATTTGTTGCTCGAATGAGATGAAAATTTCACATAAGATTTATACCCTACCCGCTATCATGACGTAAAATTTCGCCACTCTAATTCATTCCGTGTGGAGTATATAAAATACTGTATGTGAACATACGAGTTTTTTCGGTGCCGTTCGTCTTCTTCAACCATTAAAGATAGCTTTTTGTTATTCGATTGAGATGAAAAATTCACATAATATTCTCACCTTAAATGCTAACATCACGTGCGAATTCGCCTCTCTAAATCATTCTGTGCGACATCTAAAAATTAATGGAAATAATGCAAGTCAACATACGCGTTTTTTGTAAGTCGTTCGTATACATCATCCATTTAATAAAGCATTTTGTTGTCTGATTGAGTTGGAAAATTCACATAAGATTATCACCTTACCTGCTAAGAGCATCTCTAGCAGGGCCCCTACTTGAGCCCTCAAAATCAAATTTGAGGGCTTGAGGCAAAAATAGAGGTCCAGCAGGGCCCCTACTAGAGCCCTCAAATTTGAGGGGCCCCTTAAATCCCCCCTTCAGCCCTCATTCCTAGGGGGCCCCTACTCCGGCCCTCATTTTTCAGCTTTCCTCGTTTTTTCCCGTACGAGTGAAACAAATTTAAATTCGGAACAAATTTGAATATTCGAAACAAATTTGAATATTCGGAATAAATTTGAATATTCGGAACAAATTTAAATTCAAATTTGGATATTCGGAACAAATTTGAATATTCGAAACAAATTTGAATTTAAATTTGGATATTCGGAACAAATTTGAATTTAAATTTGAATATTCGGAACAAATTTGAATTTAAATTTGAATATTCGAAACAAATTTGAATTTAAATTTGGATATTCGAAACAAATTTGAATTTAAATTTGAATATTCGAAACAAATTTGAATTTAAATTTGAATATTCGGAACAAATTTGAATTTAAATTTGGAACAATAAAATTCGAAACAAAATTGAATTTAAATTTGAATATTCGTATTTGAATTCATAAATTTAAATATTGTCCCTCATTTTGAAATCATAAATATTTTATTGTGTATTGTGCTTTTGTCTCATACATATGCATATAGTGTGTGAGGAAATAGAGGAAATTGAGAAATAGGGGCCCTATTTTGAGGGCTCCTGCTGGAGTGCAACCCAGAAAACAGGGCCCTCAAAAGTAGGGAGAGCCCTCAAATTAAAAGTAGGGGCCCTGTTTTGAGGGCTCCTGCTGGAGATGCTCTAACATCTCGGACAAATTCACCGCTGAGAATCATTTCATGTGGTGTATAACAATTAATGAAAGTTAACACAATTTTTCTTTTGCCGTAAGTGGACCACTTAAAATTTTTTTCTGAGTATAATACTCGATTTGATTACAATGATTCATCATATGTTGCACGTAATGATATTTTGCATGCACCAAAGAGTATTGAATTTATATGTACAAGCAAACATCCTTCCGATACTGTCGTACGTATTTGCATACCTACTCCATGTTAATTAATACATGGCCGATACACATTGAGCAAGAATTCTATTCATGACAAATAATGATATACACACATACATACTTCCACGTTAATTAAAAAGGATTTATACACATACCTATCTCAACGTTCATCACGAAGTGGGATACACATACCTGGATGATGGCACATTAATTCTTAAAATATAATTGACGATTCATTCAGCTGGAGAACTAGGACGCGCACGCACAATAGGAATCTCCGCAATCTCCGTCACTCGGTCTCGCAATCTCCTTCACATCAACCGTAGAAATGACGGGATTCAGATCGCTGGATATTTATGGCAATAATAAATCTGGATTGCACTAATCAATCTGACGTTTGAATTCTAAGCAAATACTATGTGCTAATGGATATACCTGTTAATCTCATACCTACTACAAACTAGCACATCTCAATGCGATCCAATGGTAGATAGGTTAGGTGCCTGGACTCCTTAGAGTCCCATTTCCCCTTCCTCTCTCTCTCTCTCTCTCTATATATATATATATATATATATATATATATATATATATATATATATATATATATATATATATATATATATATATATATATATATGATGTTGAAATGGGACACAATGTTATCTGGCCATCATGTCTCACCGTCATTGCTTTTATATGCATCATGATGCCTCTGGGCACCAATGCCCGTATATATATGGTTGTGTGGGGGTATTTCGATAAGTACGTACGGTTGTAAGATTCCTTGTTGTGAGCTAAGCTTTTCCAAGGATCCCTCAGCCTCAGGTACATTACATTGTCCTGAATTAAGTACGGAATGACGCTACTGTACCATCGATGTTGTCCTCTAGCAGTGGTACAGTGGAAAGTCACCAACTGGTGTACGGCTAATACTCCCAACTCGATATATTAATCTTTGGGGGAGTTAATTTCTAAATTTACGCTTCGATTATATACTCACACGAGGATTAGCGTCTATTTGGTCATGGCTAACTTTGCTCATAGATTCCGGGTTTTTATACTGTTTAATAATTTGTTATAAATTTTTAATTTGATATTGTTAAGTACCTGCTGATAGCACTATTAAACTCCGTACACATTGTTGGGCATCTTCCCAGCGAGATATTGTTGGTACGTAGAGCTGCGATTCGTACACATTGCGCTACTGTCTTCTTTTCTTCAACCATGTAAGTAAAGGAAGCGCGTGGATGACAATTGGCAAAAGCACTATTAAACTCGATGGCCAGTAGAAATTGAGCTACCTTCTTCATATACCACCACCGTTTTCAAATAACTGTTAGCGTCAACTTTACTATTTAAACTTTGACTATTCATGATTTTTAAACCATTTAGTGAGGGAAGATGAAAATCATATAGTTAGATTTGTCACAAAAAAACTTAGTTATATGGTATATCTAATTATCTATAAGTATTTACATATCTATTGCAAAAGAACTTAACACTTGAAGTTTAAATAGTAAAGTCAACGCTGCCAGTTATTTGAAAAACGGAGGAAGTATAATTTATACATGCTACAGTCTCTCTCATTATCTATCTCATTAGGGGTGAATCTATGATTTTATCACACCTTGAGCTAGAGAGGATCAGATATCACTATTACCTGAGCTGCAAGGGAATATTACACACTTACTTACTTAGACTTACTTAGACCTACCTAAACTTTGTACTAATAAATATCCCACACTTCTGGTTGGGGCTTAGGCTGTCCGGGACAAAGATCCACCCCTAGATCTCATGTAATTCTCAAGTTAATCCGCACGTGAGAGCCAGTGTGAAGATCAAACGGCACGGATCCGATATTTACGGGCGAGCGAGGGACAAGGATGCCTTTGCTTGGGTCCCATCTCTGCTCACATTACATCACACTCTTGTCTATTTGACACTATCCTTTGAATTGCTGATCAAGTTAATTGTTTTCAACCTAGCTAACACTACATCCATTCCAATCCATTCCAGTGTGGATTGGATTACTACTAGGATAAAACACACTTCTAACAAAACTATATATAAGCACGCCATTGCTATCGACTAAACGTCACATGTCCATCCGTATCCAGTCTTCAACAGCAATACTCAAATCGCGTTGGATACTGAAGTCGATACGTAAGCAGCTCAGCTGTCAGCCTCTCTTTCGAAAATCGAAAAGCGGCCAACTAGTGGCCAGTCTCTGGTATGGCACCTATGAACGTTGCTTCCCTGTTTTCTTCTCAGTTTCCTTATGTTTTCGTCGACGTGATATTCATCCAGGATCACTCGTCTTTTTACTAGTGGATCTAGAGTGATCTGGATAAATGCTACGTCGATGATAACGCGAAGGAATAGGAAAAAGAAAACAGAAAAGCCATGTTGGGCACCTATGTCTTGTGACGAACGGTCATTCTTCTAGTCTCACTAAGTACATATTACTTGAATTTATTTTGTGGATTTTCCAAGATTAATTTGATCTTGTTGGTGAGCCATAACGACTTTGATAACCAGCTGCAGCACATGCAAAGAGGAAAAGAAATCCAAACGCAGCTCATGACACAATTTTTCGGCCCAGGCCCAGCCAACGATAAGGGGAAGTGCAGTGCAGGTCATCCTATGGGCTTCGGCCTAGTGATCCATCCTACTATTAGGCCCATGCATGACCTATTGTGTATATGTATTTCTCCATTTAGCGCATACCATTTTACGCTGGAAAACCGTCTAAAAAAACTCGACCTGCTGGGGAGGAAACCCCCGGGCATCATGCTTAAGAAGAAGGTCTTCTCACGCAGACCGAGAAAACCCCCGAACCTCTGCTCCACCCTTACACAGCGGCACCACGCCCGACCTTTGTGAGACGACCGGCGGATCCTTTGGATCAACGCCTTAGCGGGTCCTTAGACCTGGAAAACCGTCTAAAAAGTCTGTTTCAAGAAACGATTTTATTTATTTCGATTTTCGAAAAAAACTAAAAACCAAAAACATAAACGAACATATCCTATAACGGCAAAGCGGTGCCATTGGATTTCGCCAATTCTTCTATCAGTTGCAAACAGATGTTTCAGTGGCAGGCACAGGTTGGAATCCATAGAAGAGGACCAGATTTCTTGCTTGCTTGCAGATTCGGCTGGGGCAGCATTTTCCTGAGCTCGAGGAATCCTTTTGTACCAGAATTGCTTCGCCGTTGCTTGGATAAATTGCAGTAGATGTTTGCGTGGTAGACAAGGGGGAAAAATCTGCAGGAACAGAGATTCAGAAGGAACAGAGATTCAGAATGCATCGGTTACTAGTTTGGAGGCTGAGCATCCATCGGCCTCGATGTCTCTTGATGTGAAAAATCCTTGTTTGATGACATTTTTCAAGTATTGTACGTGTACTCGCCTCAATTTGTTTGAAGGAATTTCTGTATGTTTTGTATGAGATAATGACGCACGATCGATCTGTTTTTTTTTTGGAAATGTTTTGTAATGTAGTATTGCACCATAGTTTTTGGCTTTTTGTCCCATGCCCACGTGATGGTATATTGGCCATATGACTCATGGGGGGTGTACTGCACGTATGTACATTGCAGCAGGCACTGCACGTGCGGTGGCCGTGCACCGCGGCACGTTTGGAGGAGATCGATCGACAACCACACGATAAAACAGGGGATGCTAGGACCACATACGCACGTACGTGCTGTGTTGTGTTGTGTAGTGTATGGGGGCAACAATAATAGTTGTTGTGGATCAAATCTCGGGGCGAGATCGGTGTGATGGATTGTCTGATCTTTTTCGTGATGGTGATTTCTGGTCAGATATGTGAAGTACGAATTAGGATTATGACGACTCGTGTTATTACTGAGGGGTAATAATATAGTCAACGGATTATTATTCGTTTACTCGGTAAAACACCGCTCCAACAAATAATAAACCCATCAGAGTGATGCAGTAGAAAAATAATTAGAGACTGAACATAATATTACATAAACATAACCACGCAGGGCTACAGTCTGATACAAATCCATTAGACTCGGATAGTACAATACCAAAAGTAGACAGCCCGGTTCAGTTTCTAATTATGCAAAGAGTTCTGAATATCAAAACAACATATTAATTTTATGGGTACCTCGGGATCAAACCTAGGTTGCTATTAGCTCCTTAGACATCCTAAGTATTGTATGAAGAACACACCTCATAATGTTTGTCCTCATAACCATCCCCTTCTCACTCAAGATAGAATTCCCCGGGGTAAGCCTCATCCACCCCAAGTGAGAATCAAAGCTGATTATCATCTAAATAAAGGAAAATAATAATAAGGGTGAGTACAGAGTACTTAGCAAACGTTATTAGCAAAATGCACCGTATGTTCTTGATTTAGCATTTCCTGGATTATCACTTCTCATTTTCATGAAATTTAGAAAATAAATGTTTTTATTAAGTTGAGAAAGAGTTTTAGGTTATTAATTTAAAAATCTACTGAACACCCGTATAAATAGATAAAAACCTCCATTTGGCTCATAACTCACAAAAATACCCAATATTTCAGATCCAAAGAAAACTAAATAGCAGGAGCAGACCCACCCAAGGTTCCAAGGAGAGGATGGAGTATTACCTTTACTCTACTACACAAACTGCCCCTGAATCCAAGCTAGTAGACGACAATGGTAGCAAGATGATGAACAAGCAACCAAATAGTAGATCGAGAAAGGCTTTGTGCTAGGATCTCATGGGAGGGCGTTTTCGTATGTAGAACGCATAGAGGCCCATATCTGCATGCGTGAGATGAAGGGAGAGGTGAGTAGAGGGAGGGAATGGTGCAGATGGAGAGGAAAGGAATGGAGAGAAATGGCAATAGGGACAACCTAGGGAGCCATGGCGGTGCGTGTGCGCGCGCGCTGTGGGTGGCGATTCTTGGTATGAGAAGGTGACTTCAATGAGGACATGGAATCTTTTTGGTGTTGTGGCGTGCCAGAGACTATGGTGCTCAATTTCCCCGCCTTAGTTGCAGCAAAAATTTCAGTGGCCAAGGTCCCCCGATTCACCTAACATTCTTTGGCAAGCTAAGCTTAATAGACAACCAAACACTCACCTAAGAAGGTGTGGCATGCCTAAACTTAGACATGGCAACTTTAGATTGCAAACCAAACGCCCCCTAAATGTCGTGCCTTTGATCTTAGCTGGTTCTGACTTAATTTCTTGGCCACACAGTCCATGATGCATAAGCCATGTTCTTTTGTGTTTTGGTGGCTTTGGCTTCTCTAAAAGCCAAAATAAACAATGCAACTTCTCCAAATAGCTTCTCCAAAGGCTTCCCGTGCCTGCTTTTCTCTGCCGTCCACATCAGCGTCTCCGTCATTCGTCACCATCTCGAAAAATACAATCAAAAGTCATCAGCCATAGCAAAAAAAAAAGACCATGAGTGGATTCTTTTGTACTGTGGCTTTTGGCTTATGAATTCTATCTATTCGCAAGTGATATTACGAAGGAGACAGTCGTATGCGATTTTAGTCGGTATAGCTAAACTCGATGTAATGATTACTATATTTGACTTGTAAACATCATCTTAAAAAAAGTATCATTTAAACGCGAGTTACAATAGCACCATACAAAAGTTAAAAAGCCTAAGCTCAGTGCAACCCGCCCCGTAATCTTCCATGCTCCTTTAGGCAAAAAAAAATTGTAGAAGTTTACTTTTCAAGGGTCGCGTTTTAATTTTACTTTTCAGGGGGAATAATGTCGCGTTTTACTCGTAGGAAGGAGACGAAGGATCGATCGATGCGTGAGGACTGGCTGACTGGCCCAGGTGATGGATGGATGCATCGATCACAGGGACACAGTAGCAGCAAGACGATGACAAAAGGATTGACAAGCTTGGAAGCTTTCGGAATGCCGATGTTAGTACGCACATACGGATCGATCTGTGCTGTTACTTCCGATCGAAGGCATCTTGCATGCGGTGGCTGTGGCTGGCTGACACACTGCTGTCGGGGCATGCCAGCGCTTGGAGGAGAAATTTTTAGGTGTAATGGTTACATAGACAGGTTTATATAATAAGCCAATGACGTATCGACACGTAGATACTGTAAGTAAATATTGTAGCACAGAAAAACATTATAGCAAATAAATGGAAAGATTTCCCTATGTTTTTCTATTGATACAGTACTATTGTAGTGTCTGCTACAGTACCTACGTGACGTGTATGTCAGTACACTATTAGCTTGTTACACAAACCTGCCTATGTAACTGTTACATAATAAAATTTCTCTGCTTCGAGAGGGCCTGCACACGTCTAATACTTATCAGTTTTAATTATTTTATTTATTCGCAAATACTTCATACTAAGCTTCCCAATATATGGTTTTTTATTTAGCCCCTATTAAGGTGGTGATCGGTTCGGCTGAAAAGCTCATGGCTTATGGCTGAAAACACTGTAGCTGGTTGAAAAAAGCACTGTAGCTGACAGAGGCTTATTTAGCATAATTAAATTTTAAAAAATTTTAAAAATATAAAAAATATGTTAGCCCATTACGTATAATACAAACAAATACGGGAAAAAAAAAGAACCGGCAAAAAAACTCAATAAAAAGCCAAAAGTTCAGAAAAAGACGAAATTTATGAATAGTGAAAAATAAGCCAGAAGCCAAAAGCCGAAGCCGAGTTGATCAGGGCCAGGTCCTTCCCCTCTTACCACATATTTGGTGGGTCTATGGACAATTAGATTAGTTGTAAACAGTATTTTGATCATTTTGCATAGAAACAAACTATTGCCTAATTAACCGTACGTGTCTTGCCAAGACTGTCGAGTATCCGTAAATGGAGGGAGTATTACTACTCGTATAGTTACAACTTAAAAAATCTCTCTGATGTACATATATATTGTCTGCTGCTATCATTTGATGCTCAACCTCTAATTTATTTACATTTTGCAGCCCATTTCTTTGAGTAAAATATGCTTTGTATCAAGGTTGCAGCTGCTGAGTGGGGTTCGTACGTAGATTATTGTCCCGACATAAGGAAAGAGATGAGAGGAAGATGGCGAGTGATGTTGGTGGCCTGTGCGTGCTGACGAATGCCAACCTCTAGAAACGCAATAATTCGATGGCCCATTCATGCATTACTCTTGAGTCCATGATTGGTGTCAAGATAAACTACTGGCTTAGCGGTTTCTTGTGCTCATGCAGCTAACGATCGTCGAATTGAATTAGGAAGACCTTGCTATCATTCAGATCTCCCTTATCTTTTAGATGAGAGATAAGGCTAAGATAACAACGGATCGACAGATAAGGTGTTTTACAATTATTGCACTTAATCACTGGTATCTTAATTAATGCCTAGCTTTAACGCTAATGAACAGATCGTATCACACAACTATCCACATCACACAAAGCTGGTGTTTATCGTATACACGAGCTCCCATATCTCAAATCTCCGTAACCCGACGTAGAAGTAATCAATCAGCTAGTGCTCGGGGACCTGAACCTACTGCGCATATCTCTTGCGGGTCCATGACACAAACTGTGCTAGGCCACGTTTGGAGCGCACAAACCTTACAGAAAACAATTCAATTTTCTTATAAATAGGAAAGAATTTCTGTGTTCTAAACAAGACCTAAACCGTCGAGCGGTAAAATTAAAAGTGGGCATATTCTTTTTTGCTGCGGCTTGTGGCTTTTGACCTGTTTGTACGAGAGATTACAGAGTAACAGAAACCCACGTATGATTTTTGCCGATATAAATGAAGTCGGTAAAACATGTACTATAATTATCTAGTAAACCTTATTTTAAAAAATATTCTGTTTAAAAACTAATTACTGTAGAAAAATCGATAAACAACTCTTAAAAGCTGAAAAGAAAATGACCTATCTATGCGGCTGAGCTGAGAAGATGCAGAGCCGTGGAACACGAAACATGCGACGCATGGCACCTTCTTTCCGTTTGTCCATCAGTCAGTGCAAGATATCTGATTTAGTGCTGCCGTGGATATGAAGACTACTGCCATTAGTTTTCCCGGGGAGGGGAGCAATGCAATTATGCAGATGAGCAAATAACTGCCACTACCGCGCGCCATGAATGGTTGGAGACGACGGGCACACCTAGCTATCATTGCTGCTTTTTTTTAAATATATTTCCGGTCCAATCATACAGCTAGCTAGCTCCTCCAAAACTTTGCTTGTTTATGCAGCAGCAAATTAAAGATGCAGCCGTGATCAATTTGACTTCGGCTTATAGCTTATTTTTTTTATTATTTATAAATTTTATCTTTTTTTGAATTTTTAATTTTTTATTGAGCTTTTTTGCCGGTTCTTTTTTTTCCCGTATTTGTTTGTATTATACGTAATGGGCTAACATATTTTTTATATTTTTAAATTTTTTAAATTTAATTATGCTAAATAAGCCTCACAACAACTACTGCTTTTTTTCAACAAATACTGATGTTTTCAGCCATAAGCCATGAGCTTTTAAGCCGAACCGATCACCACCTTAGAAGTGTTGTGGCTACTGACTAAATAGTAAAGTAGAAGAGTAGTAGAGTGGTTGAGATGAATGGATAATGTTTGCCTCCTCTCCATACACAGGGTATGTATATATATTTTTATAAAGTATAATTATAATTTTGCTCTTATAGTCTGACAGCTTCTATGAGAATATACACATCATTACAAATATCATATTGAATCTTATAATTTATTATCAGATCAGTTGAATTTAGGTGGGAGCTATCCCTACCACAGGAAGCAAAATCAAAGGGTTGTGCTTGTTGTGAGTTGTTAAGAGAGAGACAAGGATCGATGGGGTTGTGTCAGCCATGACGACGTACTGTTTCTTGTAAAAGTAATACTACTAGGCTGTTCCGAGGATTACCGAGGAAAACAAGCAAGCGAGTATTGTCCAACATTTAATACTCCGAAAAGTTTTGTTCGGGGCCGTATGATCAGTACATGTGGAGGCAATGAATTTGGTTGACGTGGCCAGCATGCATCCCGATGCATGCCTTCCTAGTTGCCTAGCTAGTGGCGATGCTCGCATGGCTGCTGCTGACCTTTGCTCCTACTGCCGACATCGAACTGCTGCTCAGCTTCTGGTTGTATGCGGGACTTCTGACTTCTGATTTATTTTTTTATTATTTAATAATTTTATTTTTTTCTTTCTGATTTTTAGGTTTTTTGAACTTTTTTGCTGATTCTTTTTTTCGTATTCGTTTGTACTGTCGTGATGGGTTAATTTGTTTTTTCTATTTTTAAATTTTTTAAAATTTAATTACGCCAAATAAGCCACCATCAGCTACAGTGTTTTTTAGCCATAAGTCACTCAAAATAAGTCCTTTTGAACCGAGCCTAATCCGGCTTCAGTTTGATCAATGGTCTGATACTGAAAGTGCCACATCACACGATCTACTCTATGGGTGTGTTTGGTTCGTGGATGGAGGTTGTGTCGTATATCCTGACTGAGTGGATGCAGCTGAGTGGAATCGTATTTCAGAAAAAGAAGATGTTTGGTGAGGTTGCATGAGCGGATGCAAAAACGAGATCTTTGTTTGGTTGCTCGTATGAGCGGATGCAGTCTACCAAACCTGAGAGGCTGACACGTGGGACCGCATAAGATACACTGTATCAACCCATCCAGGATGGCCAGTGAAGCTCATTTTGAGCGTATCCACCCATCTAGGATGAGAGCGTATTTTTGCATCCGCTCATACAGGCTGCATCTACTCATACAAGCAACCAAACATGCTCTTTCTCAGATTATACGGATCCACCCAGCTAGAATAAAAGAGATTCAGGCAATCAAACACACCCTATATGGAGCAAGGTAAAGCAAGCACGGACATC
The DNA here is from genome assembly GCA_036346575.1 of Dendrocalamus sinicus. Taxonomy (NCBI): domain Eukaryota; kingdom Viridiplantae; phylum Streptophyta; class Magnoliopsida; order Poales; family Poaceae; genus Dendrocalamus; species Dendrocalamus sinicus. Next base: position 4,931,894 of record CM070642.1, read on the forward strand.
GATCCTTCGAATCGGTGGTTTCATTGCATGGACGGTGCCCACTGGAGCGCGTGCATGATCTGACGGCTCACGACGCAGAGCAAGACCGTCCCAACTCCCAACACGAATGCGCTGTAGCCGACGTATGCAGCATGCACCATCCGCTCATCACGGCCACAAGGTCGCGCGCGCATCCGAAGGCAAGGCAAGCGGCGGGGTGCGATACGGCGGGGCAAAATCCGATCCGAGCCGTCGCCTCGGATCAGGGCTGGTCGGCGATGGTGGTGGCTCCCACCGATCGATCTGATGTTGGACGACCCACTACACGGCGCTACGCTACGGCCGCCCCGAGCGGCGGGGAACGGCGACGTCAACGGCAGCCGGTAGCTCCACGTGTCCCACCGGAGGAGCCGCCCGGGCCCAGGTACAGTGTGGTGACGATGACGTCGTTCGCTTTTGCCTCGCCCGCTCGTACGTGTGAGCGGCTGTGCGAGCAGTAGCTAGCTAGACCTCCGCAGGAGACGATCCTAGTGTTGTTCTAAATTTGAGTCTAAGTGTCAACCATGAGCATTAACCCTAGATCGTGTCATGTACACCAAATTAAAATATAAAAGCGGAAGCGTTAATCACATACCCGATCTTGATGACGTCATGAGGGGTGCTCGGTTGGTGTAGCAGAGAAAGGTGGCCAAAAAGCAGTGAAGGTGTCGTTGGCCGGAGTTGCGGTAGTCGCCGGGGACGGAGGGAGTCGTCGGCCTTCGTTCACCGCAGCGCAAGATTAGTAGATCGGGTCTTGTTAAGGTTTTCGTGGTCTAACTCAACTACAGTGAACAAGCCCTGCCGAAACCCTAATTTTTATATGCGCTGGGTGACCGGGACCAATAACCAAAAGTAGTTGGTAGCGCTTCCGATCATTACGCGAGGTGGAGGTGTGCCTCCCTGAAAAATCTCGGGTAGTTAGCCGAGATCAACCCAACATTCTCCCCTTTGATCGTAAGGCTAACATCATAAGCCTATTCTTGATAAAATAGTATACCAAGGCAATGTGTTGCATGGCCAATTAAGTGACGTACAACCTCAGTACCTATAGTGTACTCTCCTATCTTGAAATGGATATTCATCATACTTAATGGGAGTTGATTTGCTTTAAGGTCCTTTTATCCAGAATCAGAGGCTTTCCAATAAATCCATGCCGGCAACATGATCACGAAAGATATTGGGTGATAAACCTTTAGTAAGCGGATCCGCAAGCATTAACTTAGTACTAATATGCTTAATACTTATGGTTTGATCCTGGATTCTATCTAATCTATGTATGTTGTCAGCCCCACTGTATCGTAGTATCTGTCGCGTCGAGCTTAGAACGTTATGTTGTACCTGTTAAGTCCAGAATAAATCTGGCTATGTGATTGTGTAATGAATGGCCTAGTTTGAGCCCTTTTGTTGAAGATCGTTCGCTGTTCCTTTGTTGGTTTCTTTGCATGGATTTGTGTCCTCCTTTTATTTGCTTAGTGCTAGTATTGAACCGTGAAACCCGACTGCAGATGGCCAGCCGAAGAACCACCAGGGCTTAGACCAATACTAACCCAGCCGAGGTGGACTCAGCCCACGGGGTTTTGCCTGAAGGCCAAGGCAGAAACCAAGATCAGGGCAATGATAACCTTTCAAATCCACCAGAACACCCCACAATGGCCCAGGTTATGGCACAACAAACCCAGATTTTGCAAGCCCTATATGCGGGACAGCAAGGAAGCTCCGGAGGGCACAGAGCTGACTTAGGAGTTTTCCAAAGGACAAGGCCAATAACATTTACATCGGCAGAAGAGCCACTTGACGCCGAAGACTGGCTCAGGGATACTGAGAGAAAACTGTGCTTAATCAAATGCGCAGAGGAGGATAAGGTCATATTTGCCACCCACCTATTTCAAGGAGCTGCCGCAGCATGGTGGGAAAATTATGTAGCTGCCAGAGGCCAAGAAGATGCTACCACCGGGGTTGACGCAGAAGCTATCCCATGGTCGGAGTTCAAGAAGGATTTCAAAGACAACTTCATCCCAACAGGGATAATACGGATAAAGAAGAATGAATTCCGCAATCTCAAGCAAGGGAACCTATCTGTCAGTGAATATCTTACAAAATTCACGCAGCTGGCCCGGTATGCTCAGAAGCATATAGAAGAAGAGGAAGAAAAGATTGACAGATTCTTTGAGGGATTGAAGGATGAACTAAGAGTACAGCTGATCACCCAGGACTTCACCAGCTTTCATCAGCTGGTAAACAAGGCGTTGGCCTTGGAAAATGAGAAGAAGATTCTTGAGGCCAGTCGTAAGCGCAAGATGACAACTCAACGACCCCAAGGAAGGTTCATTCAGGAATTCTTGAACAAACCTTTCTTTTCAAAGCCTAACCAATCCAATGCTCCGTCCCCAGCACCCCGTTCCAGTGGTGGCTCCCTCCAAACGCCACGCTCGCAAGAAGCCACCCACTGGCGAACCCCGCCACCAACAGAGTCTGTTTGGTGTGGAGAGAAGGGACACTTTGTCGGCCGGTGCCGCAACGCGGCACAAATCCAAAGTGAGATTCAATTTAGGGCCTCCCGCTACCCGCAGTCAAGCCTTGGTACCCAGCAAAGGGCATCAGAGCTCGCAGGCCAGCAGGAACACTTCAGCGCCAAACCACGACCAAGTTAATCACATCACAGCTGAGGAAGCCCAGGAGGCCGCTGGAATTCTTATGGGTACGTTCTTTGTCAATTTAATAGCAGCGCATGTTCTTTACAAAATTAGGGGAGGGTTTCACAATCTTTTAGAGCCAAAAGATTCGTGGATAAGCTTGGGTTATCCACATAACTTTTAGAAACTATGGGCACTTAGCTCGCCTGCTAGGATAACCAACAATCAATAGTGTAACCCACCCAGACCTGGACATCATACTTACAATAGCCTGGCTAACAAGGCACCAAAGGAATAGTAGACTGTGCCACTAGGAGGAGTAGCCTACCAACTAGAACTGCCTGCAAGTTTAGCAGATGGGCACCATGTATTCCATGTACCCTAACCCAAGACATGTCCACAAATATCACAAGGATCAAACCCTTAGGAAGCAGTCGAGCCCAAGGGTGACTTGATACCTGCAGGAAATGGCCTATCAAGATTTTATGAATGGCAGCAAAGAAAGTTGGGAATCAGACTATCCACTAATATTGAGCTCAATAGAAACCAGCATACTAGGAAAGAGGACCACCTGGGAATGCAAAAAGATTACTATGACTGGATCACTAGATAGGCTGAATCTCGGGGTCGAGATTCTTTTTAAGGGGGGTAGGTTTGTAACATCCTAAAAATTCGAATTCGAAAATATAAAGTTTTTGAATTATTTTTGCAATATATGCTAATTATTGGATTTGGATTTTATGGTGTTTTCTTGAGGTTTTGGTTAAGGTTCCCAAAATTTGAAATAAAAAGAAAATATACAATTAAAAGGAAAATTCAAATTGAGATTAAGAATCTGAAAAGATGATCCAAATTAGGGAGAGGAATTGAAATAATATCCGGGGTTTATGCAAAAATTGTGCCAAAGTTTAACAAAAATATAGCAAGAAATAATAATAATAATAATAATAATAATAATAATAATAATAATAATAATAATAATAATAATAATAAATGAAATGGAGTTGGGCCACCAAGCCACCCAACCCCACTCCCATCGGCCGTGACCACCCACTCAGTCAGCCTGCCCACCAGACGTCAGCAGCGCGCGCGCTGCTCTCGCCAAAGGGCCACGCCTCCTCTCCCGCTTCATCCACTCGCCGCGGGCCCGCGCGCCTCCCGCACATTCCTCGGCCGGTGGCCCCGCTCGCGTCCGCGCTCTCCTCCGGTCGGGCGGGCCTCCCGCCGCCGGCTCTCTCTTCCTCTCTCCCTCTCTCCGGCCGGTGGGCGCCTGCTGGGCATCTTCCTCCCGGACACCTTTTTCTCACTTGGCGTGAGCTTGAGCTCCCGTGGAGCTCATGCACGGCATTGCCTGCCGCGCGTCCGTCGCCATGGTGGAAAGCTCGCGAGTTGACGCCCCGGCTCCACCGCCTCGCCACGGTTGGCGCCACCGCCTGATTTCCCCGCCGGTCGCGTCGTGTCGGACCGGATTTTTCAATCCGAATCTCGTGTTTTCTTGCACTAATCCTGGATCGATGGTTAGTGCGCATGATACATTGCTGAATCATGTCATACATCGCATGATAATAATATTACGAGTTTAAGCTACACCACGTCGGGTGACAAGTTTACAAAAGGGCCGATTAGGCCAAATGTCTTCATTACAAACACGCAATGAAATAGTAGCAAAAGCAAACCCAAAATCCACAGGCAAGCGACTGGAAGGGTAATGTGTGCAATATATATCACCGGGAATCCAATAATATACGTGCACACAAAGCCAAGGGTCTACTTGTCTATGGCTAACAAAGCGAAGCCTACGCCCTAATCCTCTTCGTTGGATCTTCCTTCAGTGACAGGGGTATCTTCGTGAGCATAGCGATCCTGCGACCCTGGTTCTGTGATTTGTCGCAAAAGCGAGTGTGAGCACTCCAACCCCGTGCTCCGCGAGCCAACACACAGTATGCAATAGATAGTATGCAAGCCTTAACAATGGAAGGCTCAGGTTTATTTTATTTGCCAGGAGTGCTTTTGAATACAATTAATTAAAAATCCCTAAGACCTAGCAATTTGAACCAAAACATAAGTTATGAAAGGCTGCAATAATAATAGTGATTCAGATTCCATCCACCGTTACATGGTCTCTGCACCATATGCTTCATCTTTCAGCGTCATAACCGCTTAACTTATCACTGGGACGACACCCAGGACAACTCAAATCAGGGCTTTCCGCTGCCCTTCACTTTTCCATCCCACCCACAAAACATTTTGAAATAGAACTATATCTGGTTAAGTTCCCATGTCCGCCCTTGACCGTGGGCACAGCTATTCAAATAGTTTTGACTCTGCAGAGTTTGCACACTTTACCCGCAAGAGACAGTCCACTCGTTGCCCCACATGATTCCTTAGCCATGCGGTTGAGCAAACCATCACAGTAACTGTTCAAAATACCTCGCCCCTTCCATCATCTCACCCCCTGGGTTGCTCCCATTTGCGGTGGGACCCATTCGTTGTCGGGATGTTCCCCTCCTATACGCCTAGCACCGGCTACCCACACTGCTAGCGCGTCGCAAGAGAACTTCTCCCACAAGTCTGCCACCCAGGCCGCCACTTGCGGGAGTCTCATTCAAGCCTGCCACCTAGGCCGCCACTTGCACTACTTCCGTGATGATGACTTCCAGGGTCCGGTAAATTTACTAAGCCAAGTTGTACTTTACAGACTTGTGGTTGTACTTGTTTTACACAGGAGGTCATGACAAGATTCAGTCCTTAGGGGTATCTGGGCGGATTTATCACTAACGACTTTGTGCTTCCACTGCACCACTTACACACACACACACACTCGAACCCTCCGCCCAGATATTTAAGCAAGTTGGGGTTTTTGGGAACATAAAATAATCATGTCCAAATATAAACCAGTCATTCCCACCATGACTGCCAAACCAAATTTTCTCATGATTAAAGTGATGCTTGGGCGTTCTCACGCCCATGAATACCTAAGCAATACTAAGCATGGCATATAAATTACGGACTTATTTTCGAAAGGTTACTATTGTAATTTTGCTAGGGCGACAAAGTTCACATATTCAAATATTCCAAGGGAGGTGTAATATTATTCAAGGTAAACAATGGGCACATAACTAGAATATTAAATTAAACATGTATTTGCATATAAACTAATAGCATGCAATTTGATAATTTAAACCAAAGTAATTTATGGAAAACGTAGGTTCAACATGATCAAAGTATTGACTACTTTGGTCACGGGGGTAGATTCGGGTTGTCTTGTGCTTCTAAGGCACGCTTGGGCTTCTCTTCTTGGGCCTCGTGCGCTATTTTTAACGTGCGCCAAAATTTGGATAAAAGAGAAGGCAATCAGAAACCAAATAAACATTCACCAAGAAACCCAAATAACCCCAATATCAAGTTTTAGTTTAATTTCATTGGGTAGACATGGGTTTTAAATAAACTTAAAGATGTGTTTTCATTTGCTTTGTGTGCTAAGGTAATCCCTCTTGGGTTAATTAGAGTCTAACCATAGTTATTTTTGTATATAATATTCTTTAATTACATTTGGGTGGTATATTCTAGTTTGATAATAATATCTCATAGTTTATCTTGCTAGTAGTTGATTTCTACACCCTATGTTTAATGGGTTATTATTTCATGTGAGCAATTGCCTAATCATATTATTACTAAACCCTCTCACTTGGCAAAGAGATAAAAGAAGGCCTTATGCTGCACATATATATATATATATATATATATATATATATATATATATATATATATATATATATATATATATATATATATATATATATATATATATATATATGTATGTGTGGGTATATATACGGATTTTATATCACATGCTAACCCTTCCTAATCAAGAGTCCCCAAAATACTTTTAGTTGGAAGTTGTAGAAATTATGGCACAAGGTTACATAGGATATTTGCTACTACATGTACCATTTTAGATTAGGTTTAATCACTCATTAAATTTATTTGCCAAAGATTTAGGAAGAGTTATCCATTATATATACACACTTGGATAGGTGTATACACACACACACACACACACACACACACACACACACACACACACACACACACACACACACACACACACACACACACATATATACAACACTCTACTCTAGGGCACATGATAACTACCCATGCCAAAAGAGCTAGCATATACCCCAATACATCATTTCTCACTATGCATTAGCTAAGAACTAAACCCTTTTTGTATAAAGGTCAAAACACATATTTAGCCTCCATCATGAAGTATTTAAGACTTGGTTAATTATTTATTAAACCCCTTTATACCTTGGATAAGTCTTAGCCCCATTTATAAAATAGTTTCTGGTTTCTTTTACCAATTTCTTCTAACTGTATGGGGCATAACAGCAGATCAAAAGTACAGTAAAAAAAAGAATAAAAATGCAAAATCTCCAAAACTCAGTGTGCCATGGAGTACTCGACTCAGCAGCGCACGCCAAGCCAGCGAAGGGGCGAACAGGTGACCAACTGCGCTCGGGTATTACTCGATCAGATCGGGCGCTATATCATTTTGAACCAAGCGGCAGCAGGGAGCTCGGGGCAGAGGAACTCGGTGGCGCTCGGGGCCGGAGAAGGAGAGCCGGGGAGGTCTGGGAGATGGTCAAAATGGAATGTCCGCACCGTGTGGAGTCTGATGGGGTGGTCGGCCGGGGTCGGCGGCGAGCGGCGGCGGCGGTTTGGGAAGGACTGTCGCCGCGGCTTCGGTTCCACGGAGGCGCAGGGAGACCGGGATAGCCGGGGGTCGAGGGTGGTGTGCGGGAGGGAATTGGATTCTAGAGATGGAAATCGGCGGGACGGCGTTCACGGAGTTAAGGAAGAAAAGAGAAATCGGCGGTGGAGGGCTCCGGTCCAATTGGTTTTGGCGGGAGGACGGGTGGGGTGCGAGAGCTCGGGAGGCCTCAAGCGGTCTTATAGGGAGTGGTAGAGGCTGGCGCGAAGAGCTCTCCGCGCGTCACATGGGCGAAGCGGCGAGCGATGGCAGCGCAGCGCGGCGAGCGAGTAATCCGCGGTGGATACGGCATGATGGCCTATGCGGCTCGAGTGCAGCGGAGAGAGCTGGCGCGCGCGCGTGAAGAGACCGGGCAGGCGGGGCAAGAAAAGAGGCGGCGCGACAGTAGGGTAGCGCGCGGACCGATGGTCGAGCGGCTACCTCGTCCGAGGCGAGGTCCTCTCGTCCGTGCGCGAGGAGGCGGGCGGGCTGCGGGCGTCTTGCGAGGTGGGCTGCGGCTGGAGGGAGGAGGAGAAATGGAGAAGAAATACGGTCTGTTGGGAAACCGCCGGGTGGAGAGGAGAACGCCAGGGTGGGCCGCGCGTGGAGGGAGGCGCGGGGTTGGGCTGGGCCGGCCGGCCTGGCCTGACTCCCCTCCCATCTTTTTTTTTACTTTTGATTTTTTTGTGTGTATGTTCATATATTTATTTTACTTATACATATATACATGTATATTTACTTTATTTACACATTTACTTGTGTACCTGCATATATTTCCTTCATGCCTATTTTATTTTTGTATAAATTGCATACATGTTTGCGTTTAATTTATATATACTTATTTGTACTGCCCCTTTTATACTATTATTTTCAAAATGAGGCTATATACTTTTAACTCGGTTTCCTCCTTCGTATATTGGATCATCTTTTCAGATTCCTATTTACATTTCTTAACTCCTTATTATTTCATGTGTGGGTTTCCCTTCTTTAGCTTTTGAAATCTTCATCAGACTCCCCGAGAAAAACCCATAAACTCCAAATTCAGATGAAATACATTGCAGCGTAAACAAAACTCCATATTTTCAAATTTAAAATTTTCAGGATGTTACACGTCGGCCTGGCTACGTGGCGCCGGTTGTCTGCCGCTCCGCCCGTGCGTGGGAGAGGCAAAAAGCGGAGGAGACCGCACAGGGGGATGGGTGCACTGCGTCACACCGCGGTCTGCTGGGCATTTACACCGCCTGCGTCACCGCCTGGCGCCACCACCTGCTCCGACGGAACCGCACGGGCTGTCGCCCGTTGCCAGCCCCGCTCGCGTGCCTATAAAAGCCGCTGAGGGCTCCACTGGGTTCCCCACGCACCCCTCTTCGCTCCCTCACAGGTAGTTGTCCAATCAAGCCCCGTAGCCACCGAGAGCCCGTTCTTCCCCAACTCCGGCGAGCACACCGCCCCGCCGTTCCCTAGCTCTAGCGCCTGATTCCCTTCGCCCACACCATCCCCGGAGTACCGCGAAGCGATTCCCTGCCTCGCCCGAGCTTCCCGTCGGCCGTACGCCGCCGGCACCGCGGACCTCCCCCAAACCGCCGTCGCCGCACGACGCCGGCCGCCACCGTGCCCCCTCGGCCCCTGAAAAGCTCACCACCGGCACCCCCGAAGCTTGAGGAACGCGTCTAGCTTCTCCACCGGACCTCCCTGACTCTCCTTCGCCGCCGGCCACAGTCACCCCGACTCCGCTACCTGACCCCGCTGCAGACCCACCTTAGGGGAATTAATCGCCCTATTGAGGTAGGCAAAGCCTCCCCGCTCACTTGGCTATCAGCGCTAACTCTCGATCCCCCCGTTCCCTCGGCCGCGTGCGTTCGAGCCCCCGGCTCCGCAGCGCGCCGAGGTCGAACATTTCTTTTATCTCGGCCTGACAGGTGGGCCCCACCTGTCAGCCACAGCCCGCCGGAGCGGTCCAATGGCCCCACCGGTCAGTGGCACATCTGCACGAGCCCGTACTGACATGTGGACCCCAATGAACAGCAACCAGGACCCACATGTCAGTAGCACAGAAAGTAAATAAAAATGGAAATTAAAATAAATCTGAGAATGACAGTGGACCCCACATGTCAGGATTTAATAATTTTTTGATTTGACCAAAACAGAGGACTTTGACCAATCATAACTTCTTCATTTTAGCTCCAATTTGAATGAAACAAATTTCTAAATTAGTCTAAATTCAAGATCTATCTAATGGAATCAGAACCATAATTTTTAGAGTTCATTTGAATTTCTGGTGATATTTTGTTGATTGGTTGTTTTTCTTTTATTTGGGTATTTCGCACGATTAAATAGCATACGAGGCCCAGGAAGAGGAGGTTGAGGCAGCTAGCTTGGAAGCTTCCGAAGACCCAGACCCAGACCCCCGCGAGCAAGGCGAGTCAATACTTTGGTCATATTGAACCCAATATTGCAAAGTTATTTCCTTTTTAAATTAACAAAGTGCATGCTATTATTTCATGAGCTATGTTATGTCCAATTTCAGCAAGCTAGTTATGCCCTGTTATTGCCATTGTTTATATTAATCTTCTTGCCATACTTGACGTGTGAACCTTGTCGCCCTAGCAAAAATTACGATATTAACCTTTTGAAATTAAGTCCGTAATTTATATGCCATGCTTAGTGTTGTTTAGGTAATCATGGGCGCGAGAACGCCCGAACATCACTTTAATCATGAGAAAAATTTGGTTGGGGCAGTCATGGTGGCCTAATGACTGATAAATGTTGGATATGATTATGTTGTGTTTCCAAAAACCCCAACTTGCTTAAATATCTGGGCGGATGGTTCGGGGGTATGGTGCAGTGGTGCACGAGAGTGTGGTTTGTGGTAGAACCGCCCAGATACCACTAAGGACTGAATCTTGTCATGTCAACCCGTGTAAAACAGTACAACCACAAGTCTGTAAAATACAACTTGGCTTAGTAGATTTACCGGACCCTGAAAGTCATCCTTCCAGGAGGAGGTGTGGGATAGTGCAAGCGGCAGTCTGTGTGACGGCTTGAATGGGACACCAGTGGAAGGTGAAGTTCTGCTGTGGCGGGCTAGCAGGGGTGGGGAGCCAGCTGCTAGACGTTCAGAAGGAGAACATCCCGCACAACGTATGGGACCCACCACAAGTGGGAGCGACCCATAGGGTGAAATGATGGAAGGGGCGAGGTACTTTGAAAAGTTACTGTGATGGTCTGCTCAACCACATGACTAAGGAATCGTGTGGGGCAACGAGTTGATTGTCTCTTGTGGTGAAAGTGTACAAACTCTGCAGAGTCTAAAACTATTCGAATAGCTGTACTTACGGTCAAGGGCGCACATGGGAACTTAACTAGATATAGTTCTGTTTACAAAATAATTGGTACTTGGGAGAAGGGAAATTTGTAGGCGAAGGACCGCCTGGTTTGGAATTGTCCCGAGTGTTGTCCCGATTAGTACGTTAAGCGGCTATAACGCTGAAAGATGCTATATGGCGCAGATGCCATGTAATGGTGGATGGAATCATGTCAATTATAAGATCAACTTACTTTATAAACAAAAGTTTTGAGTTTAAAATTGCTAGGTCTCGGGATTTTTCTATAATTGTATTCAAAAGCACTCTTCAAAAATAAAAGACCCCAAGCCATCCATTGATTAGCCTTACATGCTAAAGTATTGCATTACGTGTGTTGGCTTGCCGAGCACTGGTCGAAGTGCTCATTCTCGCTTTGCGATAAAATTCAGAAACAGGAGTTCAAGGACACTACGCCTATGAGGAGGCCCCTGCCAACGTCGACGGAAGCAAAGGCGATAATTAAGGCGTAGACCTCGGTGGTTAGGCATAGACAAGTAGACTCTAGGCGTTGTGTACATTTATGTTACCGGGACCCTGGTGGCATATATTGTACATATTACCCTACTGGTCGCTTGCCTGTGGATTTGGGTTTACTTTGCTATAATTTCCGCTGCATTTATGTAATGAAGGCATTTGGCCAAAGCGGCCCCTTTTGTAAACTCTGATCACCCGACGTGGTGTATTTCAATTTATGTAATATAATGAATGATTATGCGATGTATGAAATGATTCAGCAATGTTACTGTGTGCACAAACTACTGATCCAGGGAATAGTGCAGTAGACACAGTAGATTCCGGATTGAAAAATCCGGGGTCTGACAATAATGTTGGACCGGAATGGCGACAAAGGGGGGGTGAATGTCGTCTTCTTTTTTTTTAAAAAAAACTTGCCCCCAAAAAGTACTCACGAAGAGATTCCTCTCCAATAGCTATGATGAGCTATGAAGTCGAAGAACTATGCTCCTAAAACCCGAAAGTCAGACAATGAAAATGCACAACTTGCAGACTTTGATCTCTAGAGAAATTAAGGGGCCTTCCTTGATTCTTTTAGTCCAGAACAACTTAGGAAAAGATCATAAAAGCCAGAGAGACTTAGAGGACCAAAGAAATTCAACTCAAGACCTCCAAATTCAGATTTGAACAAAAAGCTTGACAACTTACAGAAGCATTGCAAAGACTTAGATTCCCATTAGGTCCTTGATCCCATGGCCATGATACTTTGCTGACATTTTAACAATAGCCATAAGACCCTACAGACCAAATTTCAAAGACTCTTACGAAGGAAATCAAGTACAGTATCCAAACCCTAGAAATATCAAGGAATTGAAAACCTTCAGAGTGGAGCACACAAGAATTCAAATAACTCCATGATCTCAAGTCTTTTGCTCATGAATTTTTGCAGATATGTTAGCAATATCAAGAGGACTCCTTAGACCAAAAATCAGGCCAAACCATGATGGAAATCAAAGGATTTCTCCAAACCCTATAATCAGCCTGACAACTACAGAGAGAGCACAAAAACTTAAATTCCCATCAAACCCTTGAACCTTGGCCATGAGATTTTGTAGATAGCTAACCAATAGCCTCAGGAATCTACATGCCAAGTTTCAGGACAGCTCAAGAAGGGAAACGCAGAGGGCACCAAAACCCTAGAAAAGACAGTGAAGAACAGAGAAACCCCAAAATGCAAATCTGAGATTAAAATGAAGTTTGCTCTTCGGGAAATCGATAAAATGATCTTGTGACACTATCCCATCACAGAGCAACCCATTTTGGCACTCCCAAGCATCAAACAACAAGAAAGCAAGAAACTCACAAATTCAACACAGAGTGCATCGAAGGAAACACTGAACAGAGACTGGAACTCAAATAAACTCAACCAAATCCATCTCATATTGCTAGAGAGGAAAGGAGATACATGATTGATACAAGAGGAGTGATTACAATCACTCAAGAACATACCCATACAAGCTTAGAGTAGATGAACACCTACAGAGCTCTCACATAGAAACCATCGTAGGGGACACACACTGTCTCCTCTCCTGCACTCACCAACTAAAGAGCAAAAGGAAAACAACCCTCAAAGCCTCTTTTGACTAGAGCTAACCTAATTCCTCCAAAATCACTTGAAGTGTTCAAGTGGGCATGCAACCCTCCAACCTATTTATAGCCCACGGCTAACGGGTTTCCACCCGTTCGCCCGCTAAGTCCAACGAAGCCCGCTCCGCTTGTGCGGCCTTGCGAAATTCCCGTTCGCCTCTCCGCAACTTCCGGAAGCCTGCGCTCCTTGCCTCGCACGCCTCGCAACCACCTCGAGTCCACGTCGTCTTCGACACCTCCCGATGTTCGACCTCGGCGCCACTGCGCTTAGTCCGATCCTTCGTGTCTCACCACGACTCGCCTCGGCGTCCCGCAGCCCACGCACAAGAAAACACGTCAAATAGCACCGCTCGATACATGAAAGTGTAAATAACATCATGCTTACCATGACGAAGTCCAAACCTGTCGAATCATCAGAAAATGCAACATAATCCCATACGACCAAGTTTGACCAAAGTCTGACCGAGCCAATATGCGCCACGCAACGACTCGACTCCGAACCACTCAAACTAAACTCGACTATCATAAACCAATTGGCAATTACTCATCACTCACATGTGGTCACCTCCACATGGTCCATCACATAACATGCCACAAACTCAGCTTGCATCGTTGAAGATGCCGTAAGGGTTTGTTTGGAGCTTTTCCACGAGATAGCTCCTCCAGCGAGTGTGAAGATATAACCCGACGTGGATTTCTTAGTATCAACACATCCCGCAAAATCTGAATCTGAATTACCAATAAATTCAAGATTATCAGAAAACTTATATGTGAGCATGAAATGCTTAGTTGCTTGCATATAACGCAAAGTTTTCTTAACGGCTTTCCAGTCGTCCGGTCCTAGATTTGACTGATATCTGCCAAGCATCCCGGTTACAAAAGCTAAATCAGGGCGTGTACATACTTGAGCACACATAATGCTTCCGACAGCTGAAGCATAAGGAACCGACTTCATTTGATCAGTTTCATATTGGTTCCTTGGACACTGAAATGTCCTAAACTTATCGCCCTTAACAATAGGGGCAGGCGAGCCAGAGCACTTATGCATATTATATCTCTTCAGTACTCTGTCAATGTATGTCTTCTGAGATAAACCTAACATTCCTTTGGACCTATCTCGGTGAATTTCAATGCTAAAAACATAAGAGGCATCACCGAGATCCTTCATATCAAAATTAGATGAAAGAAATCTCTTGGTCTCAAACAGCATATCCTTATCGCTGCTGGCCAATAAGATATCATCCACATAAAGTACTAAGATGGTGAATTTACTCCCCTTAAACTTAACATATATGCAGTTATCAACTTTATTTTCTTTAAAACCAAAAACTCCTTATGATCATATCAAATTTGAGGTACCACTTCCTCGATGCTTGTCTTAAGCCATAAATGGATTTCTTAAGTCGACATCCCATATGCTCCTTGCCTTCCACGACAAAACCTTCCAGTTGAGCCATGTAAACATTCTCTTGCAAGTCGCCATTAAGAAATGCCGTCTTAACATCCGTCTGACGCAGCTCTAAATCATAATGAGCTACAAGTGCCATAACAATTCTGAATGAATCCTTAGTTGAGACAGGAGAAAAGGTGTCATTACAGTCAATCCCCTCTATTTGGGAGAAGCCTTTTGCTACAAGCCTTGCTTTGAACCTTTCGATATTTCCCTTAGAGTCATGTTTGGTTTTGTAGACCCATTTACAGCCTAATGTTTTGACTCCGTCAAGAATTTCTACTAAGTCCCATACATCATTAGTGCTTATAGACTTTAGTTCATCCTCTATGGCTTCAAGCCATTTAGAAGAATGTTCACTTATTATGGCCTCCTTATAAGAGGTGGGATCTTCTACCTTCCATATATCATTAATATCTTCATTCACATAGACAACATAATCATCTTGGATGGCAGATCTTCTCTCCCATTGTGATCTTCTAATAGGTTCATTAGTTATTTCAGGAGATTGCTGAGGCTCTTCATTAGGTATAACATCAGGAATTTCAGAGACCTCAACAGTGGGTGCAACAACAGTATTCTCTACTGGAGGTGCAACCGCCTGAGGCACAGGAATAAAGGTCTCTAGGATGAGCGGTGATGGAACATAAACCCGCTTCTCCTCAAGATCTATTGTCCTGGGCTCCATGTCCTCGTTATTTTCTAAGAACACAGCGATACTGTTTGGATCTCTCAGGGTACCCAATAAAATGGCAGCTTACTATCTTAGGATCTAATTTCCCAATGTGTGGATTAAATAACTTAGCTTCAGCACGACAACCCCACACTCGTAAATATTTCATACTCGGTTTTCTCCCAGTCCATAATTCATAAGGTGTTTTAGATACTGATTTACTGGGAACCCGATTAAAAATACTGGGCAACGATGCCATTTCCTGAAGGAACATAGCAAAAGGGCCAGGAATCTACCCATAAGAGGCATGTCTTCCATAATATTCTCCCCCACGATCCGATCTTACCATTTTAATTCTTAGGTTGTGCGCCCATAAGAGGCATGTCTTCCATAATATTCTCCTCCATGATCCGATCTTACCACTTTAATTCTTAGGTTGTGCTGATTTTCAACTTCAGCCTTAAATATCTTAAATTTATCAAGTGATTCAGATCGGTCTTTAATGGGAAAGATATAACCATAACGGGAGAAATCATAAGTGAATGTGATGAATGTATCAAAACCATCCACTGATGTCACAGGAAAAGGACCACAAATATCAGTATAAATTAATTCTAAGAGTCCTGTGCTGTGAGTAGCTCCCTTCTTTATTTGGTTAACTTATTTTCCTTTAATGCAATCAATGCAGTGGTCCGAGTCAGAGAAATCTAATGGGTGGAGAATTTCTTCTTTAATGAGACGCTCCATTCTCCCCCTCGAAATGTGGCCTAAACGACAGTGCCACAGTTTCGAAGAAGTCTCATCATTATTTTTACGCCTAGCATCACACACAATATTTCTGAAATGCCTGCAGCACTACAGAAAAGACATTCCCCTTTAGATGCTCCGGGAGCAACACGAGGCTTAGGTGTATTGTGCACTTTAGGCCCGATTTGTCTAAATTAGGGAGAATTGCAGCTTTTTCTTACATTTGAAGTCCCCTTGGAACTTCCTTTTATTGAAGCCACCAACATGAAGAGCAAAATCCTTCTTTTTTGTTCTTATTTTCTCTTCCTCCTGGACACACATGGCGATCAAATTGCTCATGCTCCATTTTTATTTCTGAGTATTATAATTAATCTTAAAAGTCATGTACTCAGAAGGAAGAGAGGACATAAAATGGACAAGAAAACCATCATATATTGCCATGTCCATGCCCTTGAGTTTTTTCTGCCATATCGGTCATCATCATGATATGCTCTCTTATCTTCTTGGGCCCATCATACTTAGTGGTTAAGAGCCTTTGAATCAAAATACTAGCATAAACTTTAGTGGAGCTTTTAAATTTCTCCTCGATTGAAGCCAAGTACTCCTTAGCATTTTGAATCGGGATTGCTCCTAATCTCGATGAAATAGAGGTCTTCATAATCATTAGTGATAAGCGGTTAGAACGCTCCCATTTTTCAGTATTAGCCTCGTAAATTTTCTTTTTCTCATCAAAACTCTCCTCACCTTCAGTGGAAGGAATGGGAACGACTACCCTTAAGGCATAGTCAAGGTCCAAAACACAAGGGACAATATGAATTCATTCTTTCCACGTGGGAAAATTGCTCCCCGTGAGCTGCTCAATGTGATTAAGTGTTGAATTTCAAAATACAAAGCAAAAATTAGAAATATCATAAATATATATTGCATGTAATTAACCCTACGTTGGTCTGATTAATAACATGCAAACTACAGTTCTAATTCATATCACCGTTGGGCAGAAAATGAAAAAGAACTTAATAATTTTATATGGCAACACGTGATTACAAACAACGTTGGTCAGAATTTAATCATAAGCATACATAATGCCAAAAACATAAAAAATCTCCAATTAAAATATCTCGTTGGTTCAATTTTAATTAGAGACAAAACATAATAATATGGCGACATATGATTATAAACACCGTTGGTCAGAATATAACCATATGTATACATAATGCCAAAATTAATCATAAAATCTCAAAATTAAAATATCCCGTTGGTTCAATTTTAATCAGAGATTATACATAATAATATGGTAAAGATACATTAAATTTTGGGCCACTGAAAATAATTAAAAACAGTGCATAAAAGAAAAACATAAAGCATAACAAAAATGTACTAAAAAAAGGGGGAAAAAATACTATTCTCAGCCGGCCCCTAAATAAAATCGGCCCAAAACATATACATTCGGTCCACAAAAAATGCGCAGCCCAAAAGACTCCCGCACGGAAGAAAAATCCCGCATGGGCCAAAATGCGGACGACCCTTAAATCCCGCGCAAAGTGAAAATCCTGCGACGCGCCCACTCATGCGCGCAAGCACACCACTCGCAGGCGGCCCAAACCACGCTCACGCTCGGCCGACCCAGTAAATCCCGCGTGGTTCATCGAGCGCGCGCCCATAAACGCGTCTCACGGGCATGCGCCATAGGATTTAATCGGACGGCTGATATGCGCGCACAGCGGGGATATCACCGCCGAAAAAACCCTAACCCAAGACACATTTGCACCGGTTCCTCCGAAAATGACGGCGCGCACGGGAGGGGTGATGCAGGTTCGCGCGCCGCGGCGACGGCGGCGAAGCGGCGGCGCGCGGCGCGCTGCGCGAGAGCGGCGGCGCGCGCGCGGAGTGGCAAAGACGCGACATGGCGGCGGTGCTCGCGGGCAACATGAGTCGGCGGCGCCATGCGGTTACCGCAGCGCTCGGCGACGCCCGCATGGAGCGGCGGCGCACGGTGACATTGGCGGCGCCTGCATGGAGCGGCGGCGCGCAGCGACATCGGCATCTGCGGCGGCGTGAGGCGACCGCCCATGACTGGCGGGATCTAAAAAATGTAAGTTCCCCGCCGCCGATCCGAAAAATTATTCGGTTTTAGGGTTCGGGTGAAGGGATTCTTTTGGGGATTTCTTAGCGTTTTGCAGAATAATCGCTGGAATCACCTCCTTCTAATTTCTTAGCCGAGCCATAAATCCCAAATCCGAGCCCCAAATTTCCAGATCCAAAAAGTCAATTGGGGTAATTAGGGTTCATGAAGGTCTAGAGTTCGCTCTGATACCAAATGTTGTTCTAAATTTGAGTCTAAGTGTCAACCATGAGCATTAACCCTAGATCATGTCATGTACACCAAACTAAAATATAAGAGCGGAAGCGTTAATCACATACCCGATCCTAATGACGCCATGAGGGGTGCTCGATTGGTGTAGCAGAGAAAGGTGGCCAAAAAGCAATGAAGGTGTCGTCGGCCGGAGTTGCGGTAGTCGCCGGGGACGGAGGGAGTCGTCGGCCTTCGTTCACCGCAGCGTAAGAGTAGTAGATCGGGTCTTGTTAGGGTTTTCGTGGTCTAGCTCAACTACATTGAACAAGCCCTACCGAAACCCTAATTTTTATATGCGCTGGGTGACCGGGACCGATAACCAAAAGTAGTTGGTAGCGCTTCCGATCATTGCGCGAGGTGGAGGTGTGCCTCCCTGAAAAATCTCGAGTAGTTAGCCGAGATCAACCCAACACCTAGCCGTGGCTGTTGCCGCTTGCCTACCTGCGTCCGCCACGCGCACGGCCTAATGATGTCAGAGCTCCTGCATCTCCTCCGCGTCGTGCCTAACAAGGGTGCTGTTAGTAATTTCCACGCCATTGCAGTGGCTAGATTTGCCATTCACTCAGTGTTTAGAATCACCTCCCCCTCACAGTGAGACCCTCTACTGCATGCATGGTCACGCGTGTTGTGCGCTCTATCTTCCCCCAATGCAGCAGCATAGCCACCGTCGATTCCATCGGCCACTTCGACACCGACGAGTCCTACCGCCTCCTCTCCATTCTCTCTACCAAATCCTCTTGATGCATCACTACTACAAAAAGATTAATAGTAGACATTTTATCACAAATGGTTGACTAAAATCGTCAATACTAAATACAATTATAGACGGCTTTGGTTTAGTTACTGTCTGCATTACTAGCAACACTAAAAACCGTCTGTGAAGAGATAAAATCACAGACGGTTCATGTTGAAAACAGTCTATGAAATATCACAGACGGTTTGTATTAAAAACTGTTTATGATATTTCTCTACCTGATTTTGCCGCCCTTTTACTCAAACTTTCAAACTGAAGCGGCATCGCGAACTCTCAACTATTGATCGATTTACCCAAATGCCCTTATATATGCTATCCACATACCTCCACAGACACTCCTAACCGAAGTGCTGCCTAGCTAACTCCTCCCAAACTGATCGAAGTGTTGCCTCCCCCAACGACGCCGACTACCTCCCCGAGCTCCTCCACCTCCAGTTGTGACGTCACAGTTCACTGAATAAGACGCTCTTGTCACCATTGTGACAAAACGCGGTGACGTTGCCACTGCCGGCCTCTCCTTCATCGCCGATGATATATCCCCCACCCTCCACTCGCTTCCTTAAGGCTTGGATATGAAATTATGAAATTGTTGGATGGCTAGGGTTTCGGTCATGTAGATCTTGATGCTCATGCGTGTGAAAATTAATTATTGATGTCTTAATTAGTTCTTATGATGATTGATAGATGGCTAGGGTTTCGACTCTTGTTGAAATTCATGTTTTATTGCAAAATGAAGGCATGGCTACAAATATACTAGACGCATACAACCACGACTTACGACTGCGCGTCTACGACCACGGCATACGACCACGACTTACGACTGCGCGTCTATGACCATGGCATACCAAAGCAACAAAACAACAACACCTACAACCTAAATAACGAGCCACCAAAGACATGGCACTAATTATAAATAGGCATGCTTTAGTTTATTTGCATTATCGATTGCGTTGTTTTATAGCGTAATTGGATAATATTGATGAACCGAAGGAGACCTATTTATGATATCGTGAAAATGAAATCACAAGTGGTTTTTAACTAGAACCGTTTGTGATAATTGACTATCACAAACGGTTCATAGTAAGAATCGTCTGTGATAAGGGTTATCACAGATTGTTCAAAAACCGTTTGTATGCCCTTACGATATTACTATCCATAAGCACAAAGGTTTAGGAAACCATCTATGGTTATGTTGTCGAACTGCTTGTGATGACCTTTTACGTAGTAGTAATTGCCTCACCGCCGTGTATATCGATGTCACCGCCAAACCCTAACCAATGACAAAGATGCCTCTATCCGTGATGGACAGGCACCCAGAAGGCCTCCATCCATGACAATAGTCTTGTTTTAGCTCAATCTTGTGGCGCGGCGATGGCATCATGGCTCCGCCGTGACGTCCCGACCACTACTACAAAGAGCCTAATATTAAATACCACATCAGAGACGGTTCCCAAAACCGTGCAGTGAAGACATAACAACACGAGATAGTTCTTGTTAAGAACCGTCATGAGTTATCATAGACGGTTCAAATTAAAAACTATCAGTGATATCTACAATTATCACATACAACTTTTAAATAGAACCGTATATGTTTTGCCCTTTGTCATTTGAACTACAGAAGCTACTGATCGATCAGCTGGAACAAGCAAATATGACCAGTCACTTTTACAAAAGATAAATTTAAGTCAAATTTATTATAAAAGTCCAAAAAAAGTGATTCTCTGATCTTAGTCTTCTATGCTTCATACGCTTCCTTTTCTACTTTTGGAGTTGGAGAATCAACGGCCGAATTCTCGAATGTCATGAAGATGTCCTCGCCCTCTCCACTTCCTTCTCTACCCTAGGCAAATCATTAGCATAACCCATAATATTAAAGAGGATGCCATGATAAGCTTCCTCAAAATCAGCCACTTCAGCTTGATCGGCAAAGTTATTCATGTGTCTCTCCACTGCTACAAGAGCTTCTTCCGCTTTGCACATTGAAGGGAAGAACGAGGCTGAGAGTGATTTCCCTTTCCTGAGCAACAAGGAGACACCTCCGTCGACGGTGGATGATGAGATCTAGCTGGGCGTGAGCAGAGGAACCGCTCCAGACGTAAGTTGTTGACCGCCTGTGTAAGGTTGTGGCTGAACAACTCATGATGGATAGATGAGAGGAAGGAGATCAAAAGAATACTAGATGCCATTATTGAGAAATCTAATGAAGAAAATGAGGGGGGATAGTTTAGAAGAGTTGAGTTTGTGGTATCAAGGAATTGTACACTACGCTGCACATAAAACCAACCATGTGGAAGTTTAAGGGTTGCTTGCATCGAAATATTAACAAGCGGGAGTAGGACGTGTATTTTTAAGTGTTATCATAGATAGTTTGTATTCCAAACCGTCTGATTATATTATTATAGATGGTTTGTATAAAAAATCATCTATGATATGTGCATTATCACGCATTTATTCGTATAACAAACTATTTCTAATATGTGTATTATCACGGATGGATTGTATAACAAATCATCTCTAATAATGCCACAACACCGATCCGTGGTATCTCCCTAGGTTTGGATATCATCCGTCCATTCTCTCTGCATCGAAATCTGGACTCATGTGGACCTCTAAGCACCGAAATTCCACTTTTGGCCCCTAAACCAAAAATTCCGTTTGGACCCCTCCCGACCGCGCGTTTGCGAGATGGCGCCACGTGTCCCGGCGGCGCGCGACCGCCCGCTCCACCGCGCGACCGCCGCCGCCCGCGACCGTGCGCTCCGACCACAAGGCGTCCGCCCGCGCCGCGCGACCAAGCGTCCGCCCGCCCGACCGCGCGATCGCGCCCGACCGCGCGTCGGGGACACGTGGCACCAGCTCGCGACCATTTCTCATGCTCTCTTCCCCTCCAAGCACCGGTTTCAAGATATCGCGAATGGCCTTCATCTGGTAGGGGTATTTGACTTGCTAACTCCGCGCGTGGTACGTAGTACCAGTAGTACTGTGTTCTTGTTTGACGAGGCCCAACTGGTATGCCATAATCAGATTAATTTAACACTTTAAATGAGCTTCTTGTATGTACCAGTGCCGAAGAAAAATCGATCGTACCATCGAATTTCGATGGCGGCATCTTCTAGCTTCACGCGGAATCTTCCTACTCATGGATCGATGGTCCATATTGGCCTGCACATCCCATGCACCGATTTTTATTTTTTTTTAAAAAAAGAGCCCCATGCTTATTTAGGTTTATTTGTTTATTTTACACTGTTTAGCAAAATAAAATAAAATAAAATAATATATTGGCCCATCTTGGATAATACAAAGAAATACGGAGAAAAAAGGAAAAAAATAAAAAAAGCCCCAAATATCCAAAAAAAGCTAGAAAAAGACAAAATTAAGAAACTAGAAGCTAAAAGCCCAACGGAGAAACTGAAATGAGCGGGGCCAAGCTTCTACCTTTTGGCTTTAGCTGAAATTGCACTATAGCAGATGTTAACTTTCGAATCATTTAATTAAACCGATTAAAAAGAACATTACCGTTATATCATCACGAACAATGCAAAAGAATAAAGAAAAACAAAGGTAAAAATAAAAATAAGCTAAAAACTAAAATAAGCCAATATTAGAAGCTAGCGTGTTTTAAGTAATTTCGACTTAAATAAGTCAAAAGCCAAAAAATCAAAAGTGAAATCGTTTGGAGGACTCGACCACTGCTCATTTGGGCTTTTTTGCTTATGACTTATTTTCACTTTTTGCCATTGTAGTGGCTTATTTTGCTTCAGAATTCTGATGACTTTTATGTAATTAAATTTAAAAAATTAAAAATGTGAAAAACATGTTAGGCTATACAAACAATGTAAAGAAATACAAAAAAAAAGCTAAAAACCATAAAAAATGAAATTAAAAATTTGAAACTAGAAGACAAAAGCCTAATGGAGAAGCCGAAATAAGCAGGGTCGAGTAAAAAAAGGTCACTAGCAACAGGGTAATGTCTCCTCACCACATGCTATGTGGCAGTCGTCGTAGGCTAGGCTAGCCCTAGGGGAATTTAATGCACGCTTCCCGTCCGGCCACATGTCACAACCTCCGACCGCACCGCTCTAGGGGTGCCACTGGGTAGGGTATGGATAGCCTAAATCTATACCTAATTTTATCATACCATTTAAAGTGATATTACCTATACCCAAATGAAAAAGGGTATACCTAATGGATTTGGGTAATCCAGTGTATAAAGGAGAAGGAAAATGAGGGGAGCTACTCTATGAAGGAAAAGAGAAGGTAAATTCAAAGAGGCTTATGAAGGAAGTTTTTGTAAAATTTTGGTATTTAAATTTTCAACATCGCTTTCACACTTTAAAAGTTTCTCAAAATTGACTGAAATTTGTTGAAAATGATTATGCGTGTAGGGGAGCTACTATATGAAAATTGGGAAGGCTAGACATACACGTGGACTCCAAATGCTTTTTATAGAAAGTTTTTCTAAAACTTCGGTATTTGAAATTTCAACCCCACGTTCACACCATAAAAGTTTTACGAAATCAATTAAAATTTGTTAGAAATAATTATGTGTGTACCATGATTTTTTATAGGAAGTTATAACTGAGTATGGGTAATTCATACCTATAAATAGTCTAAGTACAATCTTAACCTTATGTTTGAATAGGTATGGGTCAAAAAAGATAAGTAGATATTAGCCTCCCTATACCCAAAATTAAATAGATATTTCATTTCTTATTTATACCTTACCTAATAGTATAGGTATGGATTTAAATAAACGTAATACGCATCCAGTGGCAGCCCTACACCGCTCCCCGTCACCGCCCCGCCTGACGTCACCTCCCCATGTGCCGCCCCGGCCGCCTATATATATGCCTCTCCCCTCGCTTCTCCACCTCCTCCGGATCGGCCTTGGTGGCGACGCGTCCACCACCGCGGTAGCTAGCTAGCCAACAGCGCCGTGTTTGTCTCGCGTCGACGAGGCAGCGGCTTGAGTCGCCGGACGGAGTCTTGGAGGCAAGCATGCAGGCGGTGGCCGGCATCCGGCGGGGGCTGACCATCGACCCGGCGGGGGAGGAGGAGGCGCCGGCGGACCGCATCGGGCGGCTGGTGCGGGAGAGCCCCGTCGTCATCTTCGCGCGGCGAGGCTGCTACATGGCGCACGTCATGAAGCGCCTCCTCGCCGCCGTCGGCGCTCACGCCACCGTCATCGAGCTCGAGGGCGCCGCGGAGGAGCTCGCCGCCGCGGAGGCGGGCGGCCACGCTGCCGTGCCGGCGCTGTTCGTCGGCGGCGCTCCCGTGGGCGGGCTCGAGGGCCTCATGGGGCTCCACCTCAGCGGCCGCCTCGTCCCACGCCTCAGAGAGGTCGGCGCCCTCTGCGCTTAGCTAGCTCCCCTTCTGCTTCTCTCCGTCACGCGCACGCGTGCACGCTTCGCACGCTCAAGCCTTTGGGCCAGTTCATAAATTTTGCTGATGTCTTTTGGCTGTACTGATAAATAACAATAATAGATAAAAACAGTTGATAAATAATAGTGGCTGATAAATAATAATACGTTATGTAAGAACTACGGTGCGATGAAATACACTATAACGGTGGATCGTCATGTGACTTATGAAATTATGACATAATAAATATAAATTACTTATAATATGTGAAAGATAGATAGTAGAAGCTGATAAAAACAATTTATAGAAGCTAAGATGTTTATATTGGTTTTAGGTTCTAAAAGTTGAAACAATTTATGGAAACCAGAATGATGAAGCCCGAATCATCTCCTTGTATGTACATATAGAATCCATGGGCTCCGGAATTTGCAAAATCTAGAGGGGGTGGGATGAGAACGTACACGCTAAATAAGTTGTACTGCATTGTATGCCAAAAGGTCAGATGTACTGCATAAGTTGTACTGCATTGCATGCCAAAAGGTGAGGTGTATGTTGGGGTGGAGAACCAAAAGGGAATTTTGTGATAAACAGTTGGACGTAAATGTGATTATTACTATACTTTGGAGCACTCCAATATTTATATTTTTAAAGCAGCTACTAATATGTGTTTGGGTTGATTTTTTTTCTGTATACTGTTTATAGAAATCAGAAATCAATATGATCAATTGGTTTTTGAAGCGGCTTCTATACTCCCCTCAATCTCGTCTCGCTTTGAAGATAAAACCGGGAGTCACGAGCGTATTACGCACCCTACTCTTCTCGCTCATGTCTCGCGCACGTATCTCTTTTACTTTTTTCACCGCTAGTTCCCTCTCTCTAAAAGCTTCTTTCAACTATTAATATTCATTTTCAACTACAAGCCACTAACGAAAGTAAAAAACTATTAGTCACAGCTAATATGAAAATAGCTTAATGGCTCTCCTCGCTTGTTTGAATTCTTGCTTCTATTTTGTCCTCATCGATCTGATGTTTTTGTTTTGGTGTAAATTAATTACCACATGATTGGCGTATAATCCTATTTGGAAGCTGAATATTTTATGGCAGGAAGATAACATATTAAAGCACTGGGGTGGGGATGGGTAACGGATGTGGACGTCACCACGAACTTAGAACCCTAATGGCTGCTTTCCTGCCAATGATCGAATTGCCCATTAATTTCATTGACAAGATGACATGTGATTGAGATTTCAGCCTCTCATTGCTCTGTTATTTGTACTCCAATTGTTAGCTGTTCCTACGTGCTCTTCAGTTATACGGTTTATCTGGACCGTCAATTTCCGCTTTTTTTTCGTGGTTGATCTGGGCCGTCGATTTCCGGACGCATTTTGCCCTGCTTTTCTTTACTATTATAAAAGTGTGAGTTGGTAGTTGATCCATTCTCTCTCCTCTCTTCTCAGTCATCCAATTTGATCTGGATCATTCGTCTCTCTTCTCCTCTCTCTCTCTCAGGATACAACCGCCTCCCTCCACTTTCCCCATCTCCTCGCGCGTTCTAGCCACTCTTCTCTCTGTCGTTTGCTCTCCAATGTTTGATGTGTGAAGTTAGCCAGTGATGAAGTTCCATCTCATTATTTTTATGACTCTATTGTAATACACGGATCTCTAACTAGCAGAGAAGGAAAATGGAATAAGCGTGGAGTAAAGATCTACGGTTGCTAACATTGCAAGGCAACGCACGCTGACTCGGTGGAGCTGGATCGAATCGATGCATGCGTGCATGGCATGTGACTGCCCGCCGCTTAATTGCCCGTAGAAAAACACAAATAAAATGGACGCGAAATTTCGTGTGCCGATCGAGCAAGCTGCATGCACACGATCCCACACTGTTCGCCCGTGTACACGGTAAGCTGCAAGTAGAGTCTGTTCTTTTAAAGCTGCTGCGACGTGGCTTTTAAGCGTGACTTATGACTTTTGAGTGTTCATACGAAAGATCATAAAGTAACAGAAACTCACGTGTGATTTTTGCCAATATAAATAAAATTGGTACAGTATATACTACAATTAACTAGTAGACCCATCTTGAAAAAACAATTCATTTAAAAGTTAATTCTTGTAGGAAAGCCAAAACCAAGCCAAAAGTGAAGAAGAACAAACCCTATGTTTGCTCCGACCATAAATACAAATGTATGTTATTTTGGCTATAGGTACAGTTAAACTTTTAAAACTTCAACTATTAATATTATTTTAAATATTTAAATTAGTTGCGTAAAAAATTATATATATATTTGTTTTGAAAAGTACATTTATAATATTATAATTTGTTAAAATTTATAAATATATTATAATAAAATTATTGTGCTGTCGGCTTCTGCGGCTGCTAGGGTCTAATCAGCTCGTTGGACACGTCACCGTGTAAGCGTGCAACTCGTTTGGCAGCTAGTAGCGTTTTTTGCAAAGTCAATTTTATAGTGCGAGCATGACCAGTGAGGTTGCAGGTTCTCTAAGTATAATTAAGCAGCACTCCGGTATACAATTGTGGTACGAGTACTACTACTATATATTATACTCTGCAAGTATTTTTTAGCTGTTAAGTAATTACGAGATCTGGTTCTGATAGCCTGCTAGTACAAGGCAGCAGATCGCCCACCGATTTCTGCTGCGTGCTCCAACCCAATGCCGACGTGCTGGTCCTGATCATGTGCTCTGATCCCTCAGCCCGTGCTTGTAATCTGTGCCATTGCATTGTGTACTCAAGCCTTTACTTAGCTCGTCTGAAGAACCTTTGCTGCATCAGAAGTAAAAGCACACACTTAATCGGACCATCAGAAGTAAATAATCAACAAAATTCATGCATGTATGTGTATATACCTGGTACAAGTACTTCCCCAAGGCTGCAACTCCTCCATCACGCTGTCAAACACGAAGGCTGGGTGCCACACGATGCCTTCGTTAGCCAAACACTCGCATTTCTGCCGCCGCTGACACATCCTCGGCTTCACTGCCGCTGCCTCCTCTCCTTAGGATCTAGGCAGCGGGCGCCGCCAGATTTGAATGGAAAAGTTTGGGGGCTCACCAAAAATGTAACAATGGAGGCCAATATTCCGAGCAACCCGCGGGTGGAGGGGAGGGTGATTAATAAACCCTATATCAGGAGCGGTGGCGGGGGCGGATCGGCGGAGGAGAATCAGGGCGATGGGGACTCTAGCGTACGAAGGTCAGGAGGTGGAGCCGTGAAGGCCGAAGTCGCGAGAGAAATAGGGATTAGGGATTTTAGATTTGAGGGTCATGGGAGTCGAGAGAAAGAAGAGTGTGTGGCGGCAGATTGGGAGAAAGAATAGTTCATGCTGGCGACCTGCAATGTGGATATTACATATTAGAGTTAGAGGTGCTGATATTCATCTGGTAACTATCAGACTATCCGGCTACCAAAGCAATTCGATCGGATAATAGCTGTCCGATTCCGTTACGAATCCACCACACAATATTCGATACCGTTATTGAATCGACCAGATATTTCATTTTCTTTCGAATTCGGTATCAATCGGATTCGGTATCAAGCGGTTAGAATTAACCAACCCATTTGCACCCCCTAGATAGAACTGGCCTTAAGAAATACTATCCAGTATCCACTATGGCTTCCGGACATGTAATCGGGCCCAAATAAATAATTAGGCCTACTGCCGTAGATAGCTTTTGGGCTGGATTTTTTCGGCAACTTTGAAGAGGCATGTAATTGATGGAGTAACTGGGCCTTTTGATGCTTCGATCTGTAATTACGGTTCTCTGGAATCTGAGTTGACATGAACCTTAAACACTTTTTAAAATATAAACCTGAACCTTAAACACTCTTTTATATAAACCCGAACCTTAAACATATTATTTGATGCAAACCTGAACCTTAAACCAAAAGGCATCTATATGATCTTTCCATCCGCAATCATTTTCTTGATCACTAAACCTATTAGTTACTACTATTATTTCCAGAGCTTTTGACCGCAGGCACCGTGGTAACCTAGCTACATTTTCAACCGGCCGGACGCAGTACAGGCTAGCTAGAGGCTGAAACTGAAGGCACTAACTGTGGGGGAGTCAAGTGACATCATGGCTCACGACCATCAACTATTTTGAAAAGCCCCAAAATTTCAAAATCCAAAAATTTGTGAATTTTGGCCGGTTTTTGGGTGAATTTCAGAAACTTTCCTTTTGGGAAAGTTTCCCCGTTCAACTTTCCTTCTGGGCGGGCGTCTTCTTTTCTCTCGCGCCCGCTTCTTTCCGCCTTCTCCGTTCCTCGGCCCCCTCCCGCGCGGACGTCTCCTCCTCCCTCCGCTGGCGCCCGCTCCCTCCCCGCTTTCCTCGCGCACGCGCGTTACGCGCTGCGCCTCGCGTGAGCAGCGCCGCCTCGGATTCGCCTCGCCGCGCGCCCGCCCGCCGCCGCGGTCGAAACCGTGGCGCTCGCGCGCACGTCGCCGCCCCTCTGCGCTGGCCCGCGCGGCGGCGCTCCCTCCTCTCGCGCGCGCGACGCCCCGCCCGCGGCTCCCGCTCGCCCGCCGCCTGTCCCGACCACCGCGGCATCCTCGCGCCACGCGGCGCCATCCTCTGCGCCCGACCCACCTGCAGCCCCGCCGTCACTTCCCCGCGCGACGCTCCTCCCATGCCACGCTCCACCCCGCCCGTGCTGTCCGTCGCCATAAACGCGCGCGCAGCTCGGTCACCGCCGTCGCGGAGGAGACGCTCCCGACCTGCTCCCATCATGCCCTGATTGACCGGGCTCGCCGTTGCCTTCACCCGAAGGAGCCCTCCTCCGCCGGGTACAAATACCCCACCTCGGTTTCCCCTCTCTCCTTTGCTTCCGAACACTCCAGGCACCCCATTCACCTCCCACTCCCCGCCTCTCCTGAGCCGCCAATCGGCCGCGTCGCTCGAGGCTCCGCCGTCGTCTCCCCCTGCGCCGGCGACCCCGTAAAGCGGATCTTCCGTTCCCCTCCCCCATTCTCCAATTGTTTTCGTCCCGAGCTCCTCCTCAGTGTGCGATCACGCTGGTAACTCTGTTTGGCAGTGCTCGCCGTGGAACGCCGTCACCGCAGCTCCTCCATGCACCGAACCAGGCTCCGTGGCCGCTCTCTCGCCGCCTCCCGCTCCCGCGCCACTCCCAATGTGAGCCTCTGATCCCCTTCCGTGTAGCGCGGCCGATTGGGCTATTCGCGCGGCGACTCCTCGCCTCCGAGCACCGAACTACCCCCTTCTCTCCCGCTCTCACCATTGTTCCCCTCGCCTCCAAGACCCTAAAATGGACTCCCGAGTCAAACTCTGGCCGGTGGAGCCCTCCCGGCCCTGGGGACCCTCGGCGTCGCCGAGCACGCGGCTCCGCCACCCCGTTTTCTGCCGCCGTCGCCCGGTGGAGGTGAGACGGCGACGGCGTGGCGCTATCCCCGCCGTCCCTCCTCCTGGCGCTTTCAAGCGCAGCCCTCCGATCCTCGTACCGATTCGCCGTGCTGTCCGTTCCCTCCGCCGTCAGATGATCATAACCCCACCTCCTCGGCCGCCCGATCCAGCTCACCGCCGCGCCTTCATTCGTCCCCGCGTCCGATCTCCACCGTCGGCATCCGTCGCCGCGTTCCCCGCCGATGCCATCCGCATCGCCACGCGTCGACCATCCCGACCGGAGGCGCGCCTCGCGAGTGGGCGCGCCCGCTGCTCGGCCGCGTCGCGTTGCGTGGTTTGCCGCCGCGTTGAATCTCGAGTGGGCGCCTTTGTAGCATGGGCGGCCGAGCACTGTGCATAATCATTTTCAGGATTTATTCATTTCTAAAATCCCGAAAAATCCAAATAAATCCTAGAAAATCACGAAAATCCCAAAAATTCCCAAACTTCACCACTTTGTTCCAAATATTATTCCAGACCCTCACGTGAACTCCATTTCCACAGATTCTCCCCACCTAAATTCCTAAAAATCCATTTGGGGTGTTTATGCAATTTACTCCTTTTAAATAGTTTATTTTCCCTCGCTTGATTAGTCTCAAGTGGATTTAATCTGTTTTGTATGTTTGCGCTAGTGTGAGTCTCGGAAGTTCGATTCTGAGACCGGGAGCAGGGAGATTCTTCGTTCGAGCTAGCGAAATCATTCGGATTGACGGCAAGTCCCAAATCCTTTGATCATATTGAAACCCATCTTTGTTCATATATGTTAATATGCTATTTGCATTATGTTAATTGTGAAATGTTAGTTTGAAATAAAATAAAATGTTTAGAATGACTTGTTATGTAGTTAATCCTATCACCGTTAAATGCCATGTTTAATTTGTAGCCATGCCTTTGAAACCCTAGAATTAATTATCATTAATCTAGATAATCAGTAGATTATTATCTTCATGCAAAGTCTTGTCTTGATAAAGTGTGGTGTGGGGGCCAATAGAATTTGCAAACCCGACTCTAGGGTAGGGTGGAATGGGACACCGTGCCTAGGCGGAGAGTGATTGCGGGCACAAGGTAGGGTAAGAGGATTGTGGTGCGCCGTGAGACGGTTTCGCCCATCTCTTACCTAGGATTGGAGTAGGGTAAGTGGGGTTGAGGTGCGCCGCTAGACGGTTTCGCCACCGCTTACCCTAGGTTGGGTCGCGGGCCCGTGAGGTTGCGGACCATGTGAAATTAAGGACTAAAACCCTTATCTTTGAGCAAATGTCATAGAACCGCTCAAACCACGGGAGTTGACTTGTCAACACTTGTCTAATGGCCGCTCAACTCGATTGAAACTCTGCGGTGTGGCGGTGGAGGAGGTTTAGCGGTGAGGTTAGCAAGCCGTGATTGGGTGCCTAACAACGGTGAGAGTTCACTCGAAGCGGCACCGTTTTCTTTTCTTTGTGTGTGTGTGTGTGAGCGAGCGAGACCCGAGTGAATTCTACCGGGGAGAGCCTATATAAAGAGCTGAGCAGTGACAAGACCTGGCTTTCTTAACTCTTTAGCGGGAGTTAAGGGATCGTGTGGGTAAAGGTGAGCAAACTCTGCGAGTCAAATAAATGGTATTCGATTACGCGTGCTCCGGTTATTGGAGTGTGTCACTGGGTGATTCCAAAGACAAAGCTTAAGTAGTTTTGTAAACATTTAACTTGTTTAGGTTGGTTAATGAACTCTTGTTGAAAACCCCTGAGATCTTAAGAAGTAAGTTTTGAGTCCGTCTTATTAAAATGATTGCAAATAAAACTGCATCCACTGAAAGATAATAAACCAAATATATTCCCTTCCTTGAAGTTCCGTGCATGTAGTAAGTTAAGATCCCTTTGGGATTTGCTGAGCCGGTTGGTTGGCTCACGGCTTGCTAAATCTAATCTTTAGAGGATCAAGGCGAAGGAGAAGGTCTCCCCGTTGAAGAAGTCCCGGAGGACCTTTTCTTCGACGAGGACCCTTGGCTGTAGGTCTCGGCGCTCGAGCGGATCTGGAAGTCTTTTGTAATGTAAATATGCTTTGGGCTTGCACCCGCTTGTAAAAACCACGGATGTTAATCCTTATGTCAAGTATATCTGGACTTTTGTTGTAAGCATGCGATGGTATACTCTTACGCGACACTCCATAACTGTTCATGCTTGGATAGTTACGAATGCCGTGTCGTCTGCGCCCACAGAAGCGGGCGTTACAAGAAGTGGTATCGAGCCAGCTCTTTGACCGTAGGTTGAGACCTAAGGCAGTCTAGGAAGCGATTTTATCGCAAAATTTAATCTAAGTTGTAAAAGGGTTTGAAAAACATAAGTATTATTGCTGTCTTCTTCCTCTCTTGTGCTACCTTTTCTATCTTAGTCTAATCTTGCTTAAGTTTTATTTTATGCAAAGTGTTTATTGCTTTACTTGTCTAACTTCAAAATTCCGTTTCCGGCGGATGGTGCACTATGTTTTCTCCCGACTGACCGTATGGAGGGATGGCCATACAAGCTTTGGGAGATGAGGAGGTACCTTGGTTCGAGGAGCACTGCGGCCAAGTGTTCCGTGCGGTGAGCCACACCCGTGGGAGCGACTCTGAGTGGAAGCGTGGGTGGTCCTTACACCCCGCCTATCCGCCCCACCAGAGCGCGAGTTCGTCGCCGGGAGGATGGACCGAGGCGACGCAGCCAGACGCGCGGCGAAGGCTGCGTTCTGCTTGCGAACTACTACGCCCTTGAGTTCTCCTTCACTCCCTTCGACACGGTGCCACAGCCGGCGTCGCGAGGCCTGGCCGTGCCTCGATTCGGTGAGGATGGCGATCCCGCCTCGCGGGCATCGCCGTCCTTTGAGCACAGCAGATCGTTCGCTACGGCGGCGCCGCCGCCGAGTCGGGAGGTTCGGGAGCGGCTCGGGAGGCTCGAGCGAGTTCGGCGGCTGAGCCTCTCTCGTCGTTTTGAGGAGATCGAGGCGTGGATAGCGGTGAGGAGCGGCGTCGATCCTCGTGCTCCACGGTGCGATCTAAGCGCGCGCCGGTGATGACCACGGTAAATACCGTGCCGGTTCCGCCCGGCGGCCCGCTTGCCCTCCCAACACGGGGACGGGGAGGAGTAGGCGGCATGCGCTAGTGGTAGCGACCCTTTTGTAATAGCTGTACTTTTGGTATGTAATGCAAGTGCACACTCGAACCCTAAGTGGTGCGTCGCTTGCTTTATTATGGAACTTATGTTAATTAATCCTTTATGTTGCTTGTCTAAATTATCAGTATTTCATACATGTGTTCAAAGCTTTCTTCTCCCCTTTCACTCTCGCACTTACCTGTTCACCCTATACTTACCTTGAAATTCAAAGTCTTACTTACTCTTAATTATAAAAACATGCAAATCTAACCTCAAGTTCCCAATAAGCAGATGGAGCCAGTGAGGCGGCAGGTCGGACCAGTGAGCGGTGCACCTGCCACCACCGAACACACTTGCAAAGGTTATTGAAATGTTAGAAAAGAATCGATATCAAGGAGAGCGAGAATATCTTGAAAGTGTTAGATCGGCAAGCTCGGCTTCTCGAGCGGATGGCAACCCGATCCTCCGGTGTTCCTAGTGGGAGTAATGCTCCTCGGGATGGTTCTCAAATTTCCACCCGATGGGCGATTTTTACGAAAACACGTCCACCGGTCTTCTCCACCTCCGTGACCCTACGGTGGCGAGGATTGGCTTGTGGGCGTGGAGAAAAGCTTCAAACAGCTCGATCGATGACCAAGAGAAGGTGTTATGCGCATCCCATCGATTGCGAGTCTGCTGCGACCACGTGGTGGATTAACTACCAACGCACCCTACGAGCAGAGACATTAGTTGGGAGGACTTTTCAAAGGCCTTCCGCAAGGCACACATACCAGATAGCGTCATGGAGGCTAAGCGTCGAGAATTTCTTGCGCTTAAGCAAGGAGGGCGCCGTTATGGAGTACCACATCAGTTCAACCATTTGTCGAGTTTGCCCGAAGATGTTGTGGCGAAGACAAGAAGATGAATAGATTCGGAGTGGATTACAATGATCTCGAAATTTCATATTTCAGCTCACGAAGTTCGAGATTTACATGACATGGTGAGCGGCTTAATCACCTCGGAAGAAGCTAGAGGAGAAATGGAGGACTATAGGAAGCGTAAGGCAGTACACAAATCCCAATCCTCTTCACAAAATGCTCAACGAATCAGGACATCGGGATCGCCCTCATATCGATCCCAATCCTCCCGCCGATTGTGAGGTTACCGAGGACTCGATCCGCCAATCACAGATATAATTCTCCTTTGCCACTAGCGCTCAAGTGTCCCACTGCGGTGGAAATCATCTTGCTAGTAGCTGCCCAAAGAGATCAATGCTTGTTTTCAACTGCGGAGAGGTTGGACACTATAGAGACCAATGTCCTAGAAGGAACTTGCCATCGATGCGGCAAGGCGCAAGTCCAAAATCAGCAACCGCAAGAAAACAAGACGCGATCAAGCCCTAGCACTCCCAAGGAGGATATCTACAGATCAAAGCACTGGACCCGGTCTCGGTAGCACGGCCAATTTCACGTCGGCGAGGCGGCGAGGCGTGCGGATCCACCTTCTATGCAAGGGTGAACCACGTGTCGGCGGAGGGCGCGCGAGGGCTAGCGACATCATTCTTTGGTATGTTTCCAATCAACTCCATACTGCGTTGATTTTGTTTGATCTGGTGCAACACATTCATTTGTTTGAAGAGTTTTGCTTCAAGAAATCAATTGCCTTCTGTTGCTTTACCAAGACCCTATGTGGTTGAGACCCAGGGGTTAGAATGGAGTCCCACAATGGGTGTGCGGGACTCGAGTATAAAAATCAAGGGTAGATTTTAGAGCGATTTGTTGCAACTAGATATGTGATTAGATGCCATTTTGGGCATGAACTGGTTGGCCAAGAACAAAGGCAAGGTAGGCTGTGAGATCAAGGCGATGTCATTGGTCAGTTCGAAGGTCGAAAAAGTGATAGTAGAGACAGGATCGAGAAGTATTAAAAGATGCTAAGAAGCGTATGATCAACATGATAGCAGCCACACCTAATCAAGTACGATGGTACAAGAGTATCGAGATGTCTTTCGGAAGAATTGCAGGAAGACCTCTGACGAACAAGTGGAACTTGCTATTGAATTGATACACAGTACCAAGCCAATTGCCAAACATCGGTATAGAATGTCGACTAGTGAGTGAAAGAATTGAAGAAGCAGCTAGATGAACTCCAAGGAAGGAATTCATTCGACCAAGTACTTCAAGTGGTCAGCCCAGATCTTATTTGTGAAAAGAAGAATGGAGAATTAAGGATGTGTGTTGATTACAGAGGCTTGAATCTTTGTCACCATCAAAAACAAGTATCCTCTCCCGAATTGATGACTGTTTGATCAACTCAAGGGTGCCAAAGTGTTTTCAAGATCGATCTGCGCTCGGGTTATCATCGACTTAAAATCCGAGAGCAAGATCGAGAGAAGGCGGCTTTCATCACGGATATGGATTATTTGAATTCACGGTCGTGCCATTTGGTCTAACCAATGCGCCAGCATATTTCATGAATCTTATGAACCTGGTGCATATGGACCAATTGGATCGATTTGTGATTGTCTTCATTGATGACATCCTGATATATTCCAAGAGTGAAGAAGAGCAGACAACATTTGCACATGGTATTGTCAAGGCGAGGAACATCGGCTATATGCAAAGTTTGACAAGTGCAGTTTTTGGCTAAAAGAAGTGGCTTTCTTGGGTCACATCATATCTGAAGATGGAGTAAAGGTCGACCCAGAAAAGATATCTGCAGTTATGGAATGGAAACAACCCAAGACCGTGACTGAAGTAAGGAGTTTCCTTGGATTGGCGGGCTATTATCGCCGATTCATTGAAGGCTTCTCGAAAATTTCTCGACCACTCACTCAGCTATTGAAGAAGGACAAGCCATTCACATGGACCGATGCATGTGAGGAAGGTTTCGGATGTTAAAGACCAAATTGACAACCACGCCTGTCTGATTTTGCCTAATCCGAAAAGGAATTCCAGTTTATTGTGATGCTTCAAAGCAAGGTTTGGGATGTGTACTTATGCAAGGCGGAAGGTTGTAAACATGCCTCAAGATAATTGAGGCCGCATGAGGAGAATTATCCCACACGATTTAGAACTAGCGGTGTAGTGCATGCACTAAAAATTTGGCGGCACTACTGTTGGGAATCGATGTGAGATATTTTACGATCACAAGAGCCTAAAGTACCTATTTACACGGCGAAATTAAACATGAGACAGCGCGGATGGTTGGGCGATAAAGGATTATGATGTTGATCTTGATATCACGGGCAAGGCCAATGTAGTTCTGCGCGCCCTTAGCCAAAGGCTCGTCCAAACAAAACTAGCAAATCGAGTATCGCGAATTGCAAAGGGACATATCTGGTGAACTTGGTGATCACAGAACAAGGTGAAGAAGCGGCATTAGAAATTCAACCATTCTTGTGGTCAGTTAAAGCGGCACAAGATGAAGATGAAGAGATTCAAAAACTGAAAAGGATATTGAAGAAAGAGACTCCTCGAGTATACGATGAGCGAGCATGGAATCCTCACCTTCCGTGGTCGCTATTGCATACCAGACAAGAAAGAGTTAAGGAATTAATATTATGCGAAGCCCATTCGTCCCAATTCTCAATTCACCCGGGAGGTACTAAGATGTACCAAGATCGAAGAAGAAGTATTGGTGGAACCAGATGAAGAAGAAAGTGGCGAGTATGTAGCTAAATGTGATGTGCGCTAGCGGATCAAGATAGACCACCGAAACCATCGGGATTGTTGCAACCTCTGCCAATACCGAATGGAAATGGGACGATATCGGCATGGATTTTATTCTGGACTTCCCAAGACTCGTGAGGATATGATGCTATTTGGGTCATTGTCGATAGATTGACCAAAGTGGCTCACTTCCTCGATCAAGCAAGCGTATGGGAAAGATAAACTTGCTGAGTTATACTTGACCGAATTGTAACTCTACATGGAGTTCCAAAGAAAATTGTGTCGGATAGAGGCACAATTTACATCTAAGTTACAGGAGAAATTACATGAAGCAATGAGCGATTTGAATTTGATTGACCTATCACCCCAGACGGATGGGCGAGGAGAAAGAGCGAATCGGATCTTGGAAGATATGTTGAGAGCTTGTGCTATTGTGTATGGTGCAGCACTGGAATACTTGCTTACCATTAGCTCAATTCTCATATAACAATAGTTACCAAGCTAGTATCCAAATGGCCCGTTTGAAGCACTTTATGGCGAAAAATGCGAGAACCCCTCTGAATTGGGCGAAGCAGCAGGAGAGCGACAACTTATTGGTCCTCAGTTGTTCAAGACACGAGAAGAACATGTTAGAATTATCGAGACAGACTCAAAATGGCACAAGGCCAAGACGGAAGAGCTATGCAGATAACAGTAGGAAGGATTTGAGTTTTGAAGTTGGAGATTTCGTC
Organism: Dendrocalamus sinicus; assembly: GCA_036346575.1. Taxonomy (NCBI): domain Eukaryota; kingdom Viridiplantae; phylum Streptophyta; class Magnoliopsida; order Poales; family Poaceae; genus Dendrocalamus; species Dendrocalamus sinicus. Next base: position 4,969,010 of record CM070642.1, read on the forward strand.
TACATCAAAGTCACTCCATTCAAAATAATTAAGAGATTTCAAGTTAAAGGCAAATTAGCACCAAGATATGTGGGACCGTTTCAGATTATCGGAAGAGTTGGGAAGTAGCTTATCAAGTGCGGCTCCCACCCAACTTGTCAGAATGCACAATGTGTTCCACGTATCTCGACTTAAAGTGTCTCGTCAACCAGCGGATGAGGTGCCATTGTCGGATATTGAATTACGGGATGACTGCGTATCTTTGAAGAACCACTACAAATACTTGAAACATCGGAGCGGCTCGAAACAAGAATATCAGTTTTTGCGAGTGCGATGGAAGAATCACACAGCGGATGAGTCCACTGGGAGCGAGAATCGGACTTGCGGCGAGATTTCCCCAACACTCCTGGACCAAGTTAATCTCGGTCGAGATTCTTTTAAGGGGGTAGGTTGAAAAGCCCCAAAATTTCAAAATCAAAAATTTGTGATTTTTGCGGTTTTAGGTGAATTTGAAACTTTCCTTTTGGGAAAGTTTCCCGTTCAGCTTTCCTTTACGGGCGGGCGTCTTCTTTTCTCTCCGGCGCCCGCTTCTTTCCGCCTTCTCCGTTCCTCGGCCCCCTCGCGTGGACGTCTCCTCCTCCCTCATTGCGCCGCTCCTCCGCTTTCCTCGCGCCCAGCGCGTTCTGCGCTGCGCCTCGCCTCGAGCAGGCGCCGCCTCGGATCGCCTCGCCGCGCGCCGCCGCCGCGGTCGGCGCCGTGGCGCTCCGCGCCGTCGCCGCCTCTGCGCTGGCCCGCTTTGGCGGCGCTCCCTCCTCCTCGCGCGCGCGGGCGCCCTCGCCGCGGCTCCCGCTCTGCCCGCCCGCGTGTTGTCCGACCACCGCGGCATCCTCGCGCCTGGCGCCATCCCTCTGCGCCCGACCCACTGGCGGCCCCGCGTCACTTCCGCGCCTGCGAGCGCTCCTCCCATGCCACAGCTCCACCCCGCCGTGCTGTCCGTCGCCATAAGCGCGCGCAGCTCAGGTCCACCGCCGTCTCGCGGAGGCGCTCCCGACTGCTCCCATCATGCCCCTGATTGACCGGGCTCGCCGTTGCCTTCACCCGAAGAGCCCCTCCCTCGCCGGGTACAAATACCCGCCTCGGTTTCCCCTCTCTCCTTTGCTTCCCGAACACTCCCGGCACCCCATTCACCTCCCACCTCCCCCTCCTCTCCTGAGCGCCAATCAAGCCGCGTCGCTCGAGGCTCCGCCGTCGTCTCCCCTGCGCGGCGACCCGTAAAAGCGGATCTTAGTTCCTCCCCATTCTCAATTGTTTCGTCCGAGCTCCTCCTCGGTGTCTTGATCCAGCTGTAACTCTGTTTGGCAGTGCTCGCGGGTGGGCGCCGTCACGCGACTCCTCATGGGCCAGAACCCGGCTCCCGTGGCGGCTCTCTCGCGCCTCCCGGCTCTGCCGCCACTCCCAATGTGAGCCTCTGATCCCCTTCCCGTGGCGCGGCCGATTGGGCTATTTCGCGTGGCGACTCCTCGCCTCAGAGCACCGAACTACCCCTTCTCTCCCCGCTCTCACCATTGTTCCCCTCGCCCTCCAAGACCCTAAAATGGACTCCCAGAGTCAAACTCTGGCGGGTGGAGCCCTCCCGGTCCGCTGGGGACCCTCGGCGTCGCCGGAGCACGCGGCTCGCCACCCCGTTTTACGTCGTCGCGGGTGGAGGTGAGCGGCGGCGGCGTGGCGCTATCCCGCCGTCCCTCCTCCTGGCGCTTTCAAGCTGCAGCCCTCGATCCCTCGTACCGCCGCCGTGTGCCGTTCCTCTCGCCGTCAGATGATCATAACCCGCCTCCTCGACCGCCGATCCAGCTCACGCCGCGCCTTCCTACATCCCCGCCGTCCGATCTCCATCCACGGCATCCGTCGCCGCGTTCCCCACGCCGATGCCATCCGCGCCGCGCGTCGACCATCCCGCGAAGGCCGGAGAAGCGCCCTCGCGAGTGGCGCGCCCGCCTGCTCGGCGGCGCGTCATGCGTGAAATTTACCGCCCGCGTTGAATCTCGGTGGGCCGCAGCGTAGCATGGGCGGGCCGAGCACTTGCATAATCATTTTCAGGATTTATTCATTTCTAAAATCGAAAATCCAAATAAATCCTAGAAAATCACGAAAAATCCCAAAATTCCCAAACTTCACCACTTTGTTCCAAATATTATTCCAGACCCTCTGGTGAACTCCATTTCCACAGATTCTCCCCACCTAAATTCCTAAAAATCCATTTGGGGTGTTTATGCAATTTACTCCTTTTTAAATAGTTTATTTTCCCTCGCTTGATTAGTCTCAAGCTGGATTTAATTCTGTTTTGTATGTTTGCGCTAGTGTCTGAGTCTCGGAAGTTCGATTCTGGACCGAGAGCCGGGAGATTCTTCGTTCGAGCTAGCGAAATCATTCGGATTGATGGCAAGTCCCAAATCCTTTGATCATATTGAAACCCATCTTTGTTCATATATGTTAATATGCTATTTGCATTATGTTAATTGTGAAATGTTAGTTTGAAATAAAATAAAATGTTTAGAATGACTTGTTATGTAGTTAATCCTATCACGTTAAATGCCATGTTTAATTTGTAGCCATGCCTTTGAAACCCTAGAATTAATTATCACATTAATCTAGATAATCAGAGATTATTATCTTCATGCAAAGTCTTGTCTTGATAAAGGCTGTGGTGCGGGCCAATAGAATTTGCAAACCCGACTCTAGGGTAGGGTGGAATGGGACACCGTGCCCTAGAGCGGAGAGTGATTGCGGGCACAAGGTAGGGTAAGGGGAGGTTGAGGTGCGCCGCTAGACGGTTTTAAGCCACCGCTTACCCTAGGTTGGGTCGCGGCACAGTGAGGTTATGGACCATGTGAAATTAAGGACTAAAACCCTTATCTTTGAGCAAATGTCATAGAACCCGCTCAAACCACGGAGTTGACTTGTCAACACTTGTCTAATGTTGCTCAACTCGATTGAAACTCTGCAGTGTGGCGGTGGAGGAGGTTTAGCGGCGAGGTTAGGCAAGCCGTGATTGGGTGCCTAACAGCGGTGAGAGTTCACTCAGCGGCACTTTTCTTTTCTTTGTGTGTGTGTGTGTGAGCGAGCCGGACTGAGTGAATTCTACCGGTAGAGCCTATATAAAGAGTCGAGCGGTGACAAGACTGGCTTTCTTAACTCTTTAGCGGAGTTAAGGGATCGTGTGGGTAAAGTGAGCAAACTCTGAGAGTCAAATAAATGGTATTCGAATACGCCGTGCTCCGGTTATTGGAGCCTGTCACTTGGGTGATTCCAGACAAAAGCTTAAGTAGTTTTGTAAACATTTAACTTGTTTAGGTTGGTTAATGAACTCTTGTTGAAAACCCACGAGATCTTAAGAAATAAGTTTTGAGTCAGTCTTATTAAAATGATTGCAAATAAAAGCGCATCCACTTTGAAGATAATAAACCAAATATATTCCTTCCTTGAAGTTCCGTGCATGTAGTAAGTTAAGATCCCTTTGGGATTTCTTGAGCCAGTTGGTTGGCTCACGGCTTGCTAAATCTAATCTTTAGAGGATCAAGAGCGAAGGAGAAGGTCTCCCGTTGAAGAAGTCCCGAGGACCTTTTCTTGACGAGACCCATGGTATGTAGGTCTCGGCGCGCTCAGCGGATGCTCGGAAGTCTTTTGTAATGTAAATATGCTTTGGGCTTGCACGCCCGTTGTAAAAACCCGGATGTTAATCCTTATGTCAAGTATATGCTTGGACTTTTGTTGTAAGCATGCGATGGTATACTCTTGCGCGACACTCCATAATCTGTATTCATGCTTGGATAGTTACGGAATGCACGTCCGCACGCGCCCTCAGAAACGGGCGTTACATATACCATCCAACCAAGGGTGCTTCTAATCACGCATGCACGCTAGATGGGAGCCAACATTTGGTAGGAACTCGCCCTTTCTCAATCTATGCCCCCTCCTCTTCCATCTTTCAACTCCACTAAAAACAAAAAATTGAAATGAAAATTCATGAAACTTTTAACTAAAAAAAATCAACTTTCAGTCAATCAACTTTCAATTCTTGGGTTTTGAACCGTCAAACCCAAGAGCTTTCAACCGAAAATTGAAAAACTTTCAACCCAAAATTCGAATACTTTCAAATTGGGAACTTTGAAAACTAATAAGATTCAAAACTTTCACCTAATTTTTATTCAAAAACTTTCACTAGGGGGTAGCATGTCGCTAGCCGACGTCGTCGGAGGCAATGGCAAGTCCCGCTCCATTTGAAGAAGGTGGCCTCGTCAGCTAGGGTTTTTGTTGCACCGAAGTTGTAGGGGGTGGTAGCATGTGTAGATGTCAGGAGGTGGTAGTGGTAGTAGCAAGGAGCCCAAGAAAGTCATCAGGGGTGGCGGAGACCATCGAAGATGGTACATTAGGCCAGCAGCGATTAGGGTGTTGTTTTGTGGCATTCATGGTGGTTGAGGCCTGATTAGAAA